>JAAGEH010000101.1:1648492-1684891 GCA_011751065.1 Lasiurus cinereus | reverse complement strand
TGTGTGTGGGGTGGCCGTAGACCCCTACGTGCAGACATTTTACCCTTAGCATTCCAGGCAGCAGTTGCGTGCATTTGGGAGGCTGTGATTGGCCTGTCAGAGCTCAGGCAGGACTGGGAATCGGGTAGTGAGCCTTTCTTTTCATGGGGTCTTGGCATGAGGGCCAGGTGGTCAGCAGCACCATTTTTACGTCTTGCCTGAGTACCCAGATCCCTAGTAGTCAGAGTCACCTGTGGTCCCACACAGACACACACACATGCATGTATACACACACAGCAAAATCTGATGGCCTGGCTTTCTTTAAACATCGCAGGAGCAGCAGCGGATCCTGGACTTGGGCATCACGGGCCCCGAGGGACACGTGCTGAGCCGGCCTGAGGAGGTGAGCACCTGTTGAATGCAGTGAAGGCCCCTTGTGCCTTGCCTGCAGAGCTGGGCTTGTGCAGGGTTGTTTTGGTCATCTGAGATCACAGGTTACCCGTGTGTGTCTGCTCAGGCAAAGTGCAGGCTGAGACTGAGTCGAGGTGTAAAGCATTGTGGCTTGTTTAGCTTGAAGACTCCTTTCTTTGTCTTGGATTTTCCAGCCCTTTCTTAGAGGCCACAAATAGCTTTTAATCAGCATGCTGCAATCTGGGTTTTGTGGTTCAGATCTTGGGGCCTCCACCATCTCAACAGTCAACAAGCATCAGTAACGGGGATCTAAAGCTCTTCTAAATGTCTAAAAGCATAAGAGAATTGTGTGTTTTCCCATGGTAATTCTGCCTAGGGTGACCAGCAGGGTTTGATAGACGAATTTTTCTTTCTTTCTTTTTTTTTTTTTAAAAAAGTATTTTATTGGTTTTTTACAGAGAAGAAGAGAGAGATAGAGAGATAGAAACATTAATGAGAGAGAAACATCGATCAGCTGCCTCTTACACATCTCCTGCTGGGTATGTGCCCGCAACTAAGGTACATACCCTTGATGGGAATCTGGGACTTTTCAGTCCATAGGCCGATGCTCTATCCACTGAGTCAAACTAGTTTTGGCTGATAGAATGAATTTTTCAAAGTAGGGGAGGGAAATGAGGAGCAGAGGCCCTGCTGGCACCAAGGCTGAGAATTGCTGACTTGGATGGTGAAGCTTGTAAGTTACTGGGGGAGGAAGGCCCACCTGGTATGTGATGGAGAATCGGTTCCTCTAAAGTAGAATGTGTGGCCTTTCAGTGCTTCTCAGGAGTTGGCTCCTTAATGAAAGGTTCAAGGTCAGGTGTTTGAGGACCTGGCTCTGAGCAAAGGGGATGCTAGGGAGTCTCCTGGAAATGAACAGACTCCCTTTTTTACTGGAAATTAGTGATGGAAAAAGGATGGGTGCAGAGAAAGGCAGATAAAATCAGGAAACTGGATATTGGCTTAATATTAGGATTTTTACCTCCAGAAACAGGTGGAGAGAAGCTTGACAAGAGGAGTATGAATGGGAGCAGGGCCCCCAAATCTCAGAACTTTAGAACTGGGGTGTTCCCACTGAATATGGGGAGAGTACACGTGAGGGCCCGTGGGTGCTCCCCCAGAATGAAAAGGGATCCACAAGGACTGAATCAAAGGTGCTGGGCTGCGTGGGGGTGAGGCAGTGCAGCACCCACAGCCTTTTTCTCTCAGGCTTAGGGAAGGAGTGAGGCTGGAAAGGCAGAAAGGATGTAAAGCAGAAAAGAGTGAAGGTAGAAGCCATTTTGAATGTCTTATATTGAGCGCTTCCACTTCCTTGTTTTGCCCTTCCTACTGCAAACTCACACAGTCACACACAAAGATACACACATAGATACAGACACACACACAGGTACACACAGAGACACGGAATCACACACAGACAGGTAGAGACAGACATAGTCACAGACACACAGACACACATATCAGGACACCCTCAGCACTGAGGCCCTAAGGACATTTTCCTCTCCTCACATGAAGGGCAGAAACTGTGGAATTTCTAGTATTGTATGCTCCTCTCCAGGCCATGGATAGAGGGCCTTTCCTAACCATCCACCTTCCCAGGCGTGCCAAAAGCTGAAGGCATGAGCCAGAGCCTTCACGAGGGCAAGGGAAGCTGCAGGTGACCTCTTCAAGCCCCTGCATTACCTGTGGGAGCCCCGTGCCATGACTGGCTGGTGGGCAGTGATTTGGGAGGAGACAGGAAGACAGTAGCAGAGACCGTCTCAGTAGCTGATGCTAAGAGCACTTGAGGCTAGGCTGGTTTTATGCAAAAGCGTGCACACACACACATGTTCAATACAAGTGCACACATGCACACTCATGTACACATGTAGAGACACATTGACACAGTGCAAAATACATAGGCACATTTACACACATGCACAACATACACACACATGTAGAAACAATCTCGCTTGCACAGATACCCTGAAGGTGACCATTGTACTCAAATTTTCTGGAATAAACCTGTTGGGGAGGGAAGGATGGCATAGGCCATGGTGGCCCACAGCTCCATCCTCCTTAGCATTGGCTGGGCCTGCATTCAATCCTAAGCAGTTTTGGGGTGAGGTTTTTGAGCTGCAAGGCCCAGGAGAGGCACAGGAATGGCATGGTTTTTGTGGTGCCATTTTCCTTTTTCTCAGAAGCCCCATTCAGAGACAGCACTTATTGAATACCCAGACCCCGTTGTAACAGCTCACGTTTAAACTTGATGTTGGTTCTGAGAGAGACACAAAGAACCTCCTTCACACAGCTCCAGGGGGCACCCTTTATGCAGACTGCACAGCGTTATCCAGGGAACTCATTCAGATTCTACTGTTTGTGTGCGGCAAAGCCTGTGTGAGCTACATGTCTCTCATATAAAGACACCATGGTGGTGGGATGTTGTGGCTGCCCCATGTCAGAGAGTGGGAAAATGCAGTGTCTGCCTGCTTCCTAGCAATGCCCTCCTGTTCTGCATACCCAGCCCACAGCTGTGCCTGCGGAGCCCCCGCTCATCCTCCAGCCATGAGCCCTTGACATGTGGGCTGGGCTTAGTTACACAGTGTCCTCTCACCCTCATCCCATTGGTTGACTGAGGAGCTGCTCCCACCCTGTCCCAACTGACTATGCAGGTGGCAGGAAGGCACTGGCCCTGAGAGAGCAAATGCCATTCTTCTTGTTCCACAAGGCTATTTCTGTGAGCCCTAATGCCGGTGGTCTTGATCCAGCATCTAGAAGAGTCCAGGAATCTGGAGAAGCGCTGTGTATAAATTAATCCAGATACAAAACATAATTTTGGAAGGCATTATGGTGGGCCAGAGGAGCTTGGCTAAAGAAACCAAATTCTCCCTTGTCTCAGGACCCCTTGTTTTTTATTAACACAAATTGTCCTAAAGCAAGGTAGATATACATCAAAGGCTAGAATTTGGTGCACAGAATCCATTGTCAGATTGGAAGAATTGCCTACAACTCTTCAGGTGTTTGGCCAGTAGGAGGCAAAAACATGTAGATTAAGATGTCCTGCCCTAACTGGTTTGGCTCAGTGGATAGAGCGTCGGCCTGCAAACTGAAAGGCCCCAGTTCGATTCTGGTCAAGGGCATGCACCTTGCTTGCGGGTACATCCCCTGTAGGGGGTGTGCAAGAGGCAGCTAAATTGATGTTTCTATCTCATTGATGTTTCTAACTCTATTTCTCTCATTTATTCTTTGTAAGAAATCAGTAAAATATATTTAAAAAAAAATGATGTCCTTAGCTGTCTGGCAGCAAGCAATCAATTTATGCATCCTTTTCAGGTGTGGGGAAATACCCTCAGCCATCTGCAGATGATTCAGCTCTGCTTCCGGCAGAGCCCTGTGCTTGTTTAAATTGAGAGTCTTGGTGGGGCTTGCTTCCCCTTCTTCCTGCTGTCTGCTCTGCATCCCTAGATCCCTGCAAACGCCAAATCAGAACGCAAAGCCTGCCCTGGGTTTGCTGGACAAGGCTGAAGCTACCAGAGGAGCACCATTCTGGTTGCCATTTGACCATAAAAATCAAGGCCATTTTCCCATGTTTGATGTGGGAGACTTCTCTTGTAGCAGTTGCTTCTTTGAATGTTTCAGAATCCACAGCAGTGGGTCACGAATGCTTTTTTGGCAGAACGCTCCATTATGGGGAGCTCTTGGCTCCTTGGAGCCACCTCTTATCTCCCGAGGGGCTGCTGTTGGGGACTTTCTCTTCTGTCTGCTTTTCTCAGTGGGTTCAGAGGCCCTGCCCTCTGCCAGGCACAGGAGTCCTGCTCCCTTAGGGACGACTGCCAGCACGTCCCATGCCTTCTCCTTCTGCTACTGGTGCCAATTTTCAGTTTGTCACCAGGGGACTGTTGTGTATTAAACCCTAGATGAGCGATAAAATGTGGAACCATTCTGGGGGGACTTGAGCTTCAGTCGAAGTTCAGCTGGGGCAATGCTGCCTATCCATAGGACATAGTGGTTCAGAGCCTACGATAAAGTAGCTCCACAACTTGCGCTGGACTGCGCAGAGCGGTCCCCGCCTCTGCTGCTCTACCCGCCATCCAGGGGGGCTGCCAGCATGGCTGGCCGTTGGCAGCAGAGAAGATTGGAAGGGAGAGACAGAGAATGCAGAAATCTAGAAAGCACCTGTCCATCAAAGGTCCCATCATGGAGTAGGACTGCAGCCCCATGGTGCAGCAAGGTAAAGGAGATCATGACCTTTTTAAAAGGGGGAAGAGGGAAAGACTATCTCGGAAGTGAGGGTAATGAGTTTTTTACTGAAAGGAACTTTCTAAAGGCCTTGAGGGCTACATAGATGGCTGGGGACTGAGCCATGAAGGGCATGCTGGCACTGACCTGGGGCTGGTGTGTGTGTTAACACTGTTGTGTGTGCTGACCCTGTGTCCTGGGGCTGGTGTGTGTGTTAACACTGTTGTGTGAGCTGACACTGTCCTGGGGCTGGTGTGTGTGTTAACACTGTAGTGTGTGTTGACTCTGTGTCCTGAGGCTGGTGTGTGTATTAACACTGCTGTGTGTACTGATGCTTTGTGTTCCTATATAGTTTGCTTTTCTCTCTGGACCTTGGGATGTTACATTTTTAAATTTTATTTCATTAATCATCACCAGAGGATATCTTCTCTATTAAATTTTTTTTTTAAGAGAGAGCAGATGGAAGGGAGGAGGAGGAGGAGGAGGAGAGAGAGAGAAACAGCAATTGGTTGCCTCTCCCATGTGCCCCAACCACGGTGGGGGATCGAACCTGCAACCCAGGTACTTGTCCTTAACCGGGAATCAAACCCGACACCCTCTGGTGTACAGTCAATACTCTAACCACTGAGCAATGTCAGCCAGGAAGGCATGCTCATTTTTAAAATCAGAAAGCAGGGCTAGTGACCCCCAAATTTTAAGAGCTCTATAGTGAGGCAAATAATAGTTTTTATTTCTAATTCTAATACTATTTTTGTAATGTTTTAGTAGTATTTAAAGTAGAGCTCATGTGTATGACACAGTTTATGCTCCATGTCAGGTACACACCTATACACATAGAAGGTGAATTGTGGATTCTTTTGTGGTTCTGAGCACAGCCTGGAGAGTTGTTTAAATGACCTTCTCTCTCCACGAGGTAATCTTGTAATTTGGCCTCTGCCCTCATTCCAGGCCTGTGGGAGGGTGGAGGAAGTGGGGGTCAGAACCTCTCAGTGGATGAGCGAATCCCAACAGGACCCTGGGACCCAAATTCTCCAAACCAAAGTCACTCTTCCTGGAAGCCAGTCCTCTTGGGTACGGCCCCAATAGAACTGGCACTTTTGCTCCATTTACTCCCTAATTAGGATGATTACTCATTCCAGTGCACTCAGGACAACCTAGTCCCCACCCATTGCTCCCTGCAGTTATGAATAGTGCCTCTGTGCACTTTCAAAGTGTCTGGGTTGGGACAGTGAATTGGGAAGTAACTGGCACCCCTGGGAAGTGATGAGGATTCTAGGGGAGTCCTTTTTACTCTTTACTCTGTGGACTTTTTAAAAAATATGCATATTTAATGATTTTAGAGAAGAAGGGAGAGGGAGAGAAAGATAGAAACATCAGTGATGAAAGAGAATCATTTACTGGCTACCTCCTGCACACACATATCCTTGCCTCTCCTCCCACTAGGGATGGAGCCTTCGAGGTCCTGGGCATATGAACCATGACCTCCTGGTTCATAGGTCAGCATTCAACCATTGAGCAACACCATCAGGGCTACTCTGCAGACTTGTAAGGTGACCACAGAGATGGACGTCTGTCCTGTGTGCTGCCTGGGGCAGAGGCACTTTGGCTGTAACTGGAGCCAAGGAGAAAGAGAGAGCTGATTGGTTAGCTATTCCAGGAATTAAAAACATTTGGATGTTTAATGAGCTTTTTCAAGAGCCATTTGGTTTGCCTTTAGATTTCTAGACATCTATCTTCACATATTTGATGCCTGAAAGGCCAAATGTGAGTGTTGTCTTAGATTATTAAATTAGATTGCCAGTTAATGCAATTATAGAACGCCAGCTCTTGGCCAAACTCTGAAGAAACTTGGTTAGCTCGATGACTCAGTGAGGAGTTCAGTCATTTCTTGTGAAGAAAATCCAGCTCTTTATGGAACAGCCTCGCTCTAACTGTGAACATAGGATAAAGCCATTTATTTGTTTAGTAAACATATCCAAGCACTTGTGTACTGGGCATTACATTGGAACTGCTGAGGATGGGCAATGGAGGCTAAAAAAGCTGAGTAATACCCAGCTCCTTGCCTCAAAGAGAGAAAGCCACAGCCTTTCCCTGGAGTTGGGAGTGAGTAAAAGACGTTCGGACATCATTGTTTCACAGATGCTTTTTCAGATGCCCTTTCTAAACGCATGGCTGATTCCTCTGTAAGATACAGTTTGTTCTAAGTAGTCTTATCTGATCAGGTATTTAGCAGTCATCACATGGGGGTCTTTGAATTTTCATCCATTGAAGCATCACATTATTAATTAGAGCAGCTCTTCCCCTTATGGTGCTGGAGGTCGTACCAGCCTGTGGCTGGCCACGGTGATGTTCCACATACAGAGGGACTTGGGTTTGCATAGATGCTCCAGGGCCCTGTGAGGCCGCATTGTCCCTTTGTCGGTGCTGGCTTCCTCTGTGAGCATCGTACAGAAGCCCAGCACAAATGATCACATCAATGAGGGTCTTGACTCAAGACCTTGCAGCTGGAATGAAGTAATAACATTGGGAGCAGTGTTTCTGTGGGTGGTGGTCCTTGGATGTTAGCAAGCATAAAAACCACCTCCAGCCTCTGCCAAGAGGTGCTGGTCCTGTGGGTGTGGGCGAGGCCCGAGAATCTGCACAACTTCTAGGTTGCTGCTGGCTTTGCAGGGCTGCCAACCCCACTCAGAACCCCTCAGAAGGGCCGGGTATGAGTGTTGCTCACTCCAGTCAATATGGCAGGTCACATCTGGCATGCCACTCAGGGTAGAGTCTTGAGGACACAGTGGTCGCTCAGGTTTCATAGCCTTTTTTGCAAGGTGGAGGGTGATGATGGGCTTGTGGAGTGGGGACGGGTCTCATATTCAGATGCTTTTCTATAGGTCGAGGCTGAAGCCGTGAACCGTTCGATTACCATCGCCAACCAGACCAACTGCCCCCTATACATCACCAAAGTGATGAGCAAGAGCGCGGCCGAAGTCATCGCACAGGCCCGGAAAAAGGGTAGGTGCTGCCAGCTGCCTGACTGAAGCCGGTTTGGAAGCGAGCAGGCTCTTTTTCCAGACCCTCATGCCAAGTGTCCGCTTTCACCACGTTCCAGCATTAACCTAATTACAGTTGAGCAAGGCAGGAGCTCCAGTTTCTCCCCCTGCTCCATTGCATGGCCTTCAGTACCTATTTAAAGCTGTGCGCCGAATGAGTGGGTGGGCAGACATACTTCCCTCAGCCTCCCCCTCCTCTGGAAAGGTTGGATTAATTCAGTGCAGTTTAGATAAACTAGGCACGTACACAGATGACATCAGTTTCCATCTGCAGCAGCAGCACCCTTCTGGGCAACTTTCCATTGCAAAATGCATTTCCTCTTGTGGCTGGTAGTGCTGGCCACTGGGTGAGAGAGCCTGGGGTGTGTGTGGTAGTGGTGTTGCCCTGAACTCCTGGTGCTCAAGTCACTTCCTGTACCTTATGTTGATATAATCTGGGCAGAGGCTGGAAGTCCATCGAGAAAGTTACTGGAAACTAATTTACTAAGTGCAGCTCTAAGAGGCTGTTCCCTGGACACCTTATCCATTATGGATGCTGCCAAGCCTGGCTGTCATCTGCCCTTGGCAGCGAGTTTGAATAGTTGCACCACGTGTTCCTGGCTTGGGAGGGTAGCTGCCCACACATAGCCTGATCACAACCAGGTAACTCTTGGCCTGATGTGAACATGACTTTCATAAGAAGGTACTTCCTTCCTCCTTCTCTCCCTCCTTCCTTCCCTCCTTCCCTCCTTCCCTCCATTCCTTCTTTCCTTACTCCCAGTATGTTCCTGCCCTTTTGCCTCTCTGGATCTCTCCAATCCCATATTTCTCCATTTATTTTATTTCTTGTTCTGTTACTCTCTCCATCTCTATGTTTCCATTTCTGTCTTGATTTCTGCCCTGCTTTCTCCTGGTCTCTGCATCTCTTCTTGGCTTCTCATTCTCATTCTCCTCTCTCTCTCTTTTTTTAATTTTTTTTTATTGTGTTACATGTATACATATCTCCCCATTGCCCCCCCTCCCTCCAGGCATACCCCAACCCCCCAGTGTCTATGTTCCTTGGTTATGCTTATATGCATAGGTACAAGTCCTTTGATTGATCTCTTATCTACCCCACCTCTCCTTAATCTTCCTGCTATAATTTCACAGTCCGTTTGATGCTTTACTGCCTCTGTATCTATCCTTTTGTTCATCAGTTTACAATGTTCTTTATTATCCACAAATGAGTGAGATCATGTGGTGCTTCTCCTTCATTGACTGGCTTATTTCACTAAGCATAAGGCTCTCCAGTTCCATCCAGGTTGCTGCAAATGGTAAGAGTTCCTTCTTTTTAATGGCAGCATAGAATTCCATTGTGTAGATGTACCACAGTTTTCTGATCCACTCATCTGCTGATGGACACCTAGGCTGTTTCCAAATTGTAGCTATTGTAAATTGTGCTGCTATGAACATAGGGGTGCATAAATACTTTCTGATTGGTGTTTGTAATTTCTTAGGATAAATTCCTAAGAGTGGGATTGCTGGGTCAAATGTGAGATCCATTTTTAAATTTTGAGAAAACTACATACTGTTCTCCACAGTGGATACCCCAGTCCGCATTGCCACCAACAGTCCACCAGGGTTCCTTTTTCTCCCCATCCTCGCCAACACTTGTCCTTTGTTGATTTGTTGATGATTGCCATTCTGACCGGTGTAAGATGGTATCACATTGTCGTTTTGATTTGCATCTCTCGGATGATTAATGACTTTGAACATGTTTTCATGTGTCTCTTGGCCTTCCTTCTGTCGTCTTTCGAGAAGGTTCTATTTAGGTCCGTTGCCCATTTTTTTATTGGATCGTTTATCTTCCTTTTATTAAGTTGTATAAGTTGGCTGTAGATGTTGGAGATTAAACCTTTATCAGTGATAACATTTGCAAATATGTTCTCCCATACAGTGATCTTTCTTATTGTTTTGTTGATGGTTTCTTTTGCTGTGCAAAAGCTTTTTATTTTGATGTAGTCCCATTGTTTATTTTTTTCTTTAGCTTCCATTGCCTTTGGAGCAGTATCAGTGAAGAAGTTCTTTTGGCATATATCTGAGATTGAGCTGCCTGTGGATTCCTCTAGTATTTTTATGGTTTCCCTTCTAATGTTTAAGTCCTGTATCCATTTTGAGTTTATTTTTGTATTTGGTGTAAGTTGGTGGTCCAGTTTCATTTTTTTGCATGTATCTGTCCAATTTTCCCAACATCATTTATTGAAGTGGCTATCTTGGCTCCATTGAATGTTCATGCCTCCTTTGTCAAATATTAGTTGAACATAGTGGTTTGGGTGGATATCTGGGGTCTCTATTCTATTCCATTGGTCTATATGTCTGTTCTTGTGCCAGTACCAGGCTGTTTTGATAACAGTTGCTTTGTAGTATAGCTTAAAATCTGGTATTGAGATCCCACCTACTTTATTCTTTTTCCTTAGAATTGCTGTGGCTATTCGTGGTCTTTTTTTGTTCCAGGTGAATCTATGAAGAATTCTTTCTAGGTCTGTGAAATATGTTGTTGGTATTTTAATGGGTAGTGCATTAAGTATATAGATTGCTTTGGGTAGTATGGACATTTTAATGATGTTGATTCTCCCAATCCATGAGCATGGTATGCTCTTCCATCTGTTAACATCTTCCTCTATCTCTTTTTTCAGTGTCCTGTAGTTTTCTACATATAGGTCTTTTACCTCTTTAGTTAGGTTTATTCCTAGGTATCTTAATTTTTTTGGTGCAATGGTAAATGGGATTGCTTTTTGAGTCTCTCTTTCTGTAATTTCACTATTAGTGTATAGAAATGCCACAGACTTCTTAGTATTAATTTTGTATCCTGCTACATTGCCGAATTCATTTATTAAGTCAATTAGTTTTGGGATGGAGTCCTTCGGGTTTTTTATGTACAGTATCGTGTCATCTGCAAATAAGGACAGCTTTACTTCTTCTTTTCCAATTTGGATGCCTTTTATTTCTTCTTCTTGTCTAATTGCAATGGCTAATACTTCCAGTACTATGTCGAACAGGAGAGGTGAGAGTGGGCATCCCTGTCTTGTTCCTGTTCTTAGGGGAAATGGTTTTAGTTTTTGCCCATTGAGTACGATGTTAGCTGTCGGTTTATCAGATATGGCTTTTATGATGTTGAGGTATGATCCTTCTATTCCCACTTTGCTGAGAGATTTTATCAAGATAGGGTGTTGGATTTTGTCAAATGCTTTTTATGCATCAATTGATATGACTGTGATTTTTATCTCTCAATTTGTTTATGTGATGTATCATGTTTATTGATTTGCGGATATTGTACATCCCTACATTCCTGGGATGAATCCTACTTGTTCATGGTGTATGATCTTTCTGATGTACTGCTGGATCTGGTTCGTTAGAATTTTGTTGAGGATTTTGGCATCTATGTTCATGAGAGATATTGGCCTATAATTCTCTTTCATTGTGTTGTCTTTCTCTGGTTTTGGTATTAGGGTGATGCTGGCTTCATAGAAGGTGTTTGGAAGTGTTCCTTCTTCTTGAATGTTTTTGAATAGTCTGAGGAGGATAGGTTTTAATTCTTCCTTGAATGTTTGGTAAAACTCTCCTGTGTAGCCATGTGGTCCTGGGCTTTGATTTGCTGGAAGCTTTTTGATGACTGCTTCAATTTCTTCCATAGTTAATGCCCTATTGAGATGTTTAGATTTTTCCTGATTGAGTTTTGGAAGGTTATATTTTTCTAGGAATATGTCTATTTCTTGCAGGTTGTCCAATTTGTTGGAATAGAGTTGTTCATAGTATTTTTTAACAATTCTTTGTATTTCGGTGGGGTCTGTTGTTATTTCTCCTCTTTCATTTCTGATTTTGTTTATTTGGGTCTTCTCTGTTTGCCTTTTGGTGAGCCTGGCTAGAGGTCCATCAATCTTGTTTATCCTTTCAAAGAACCAGCTCTTGGTTTTGTTGATGTTTTGAATTGTTTCTTTGGTATCTATGTTGTTTATCTCTGCTCTGATCTTTACCATTTCCTTCCTTCTGCTTATACTGGGCTTTTCTTGTTGCTTTCGTTCTAGCTCTTTGAGTTGTAGGGTTAGGTAATTTATTACCATTGTTTCCTGTTTTTTGCAGTAGGCTTGTAGGGTTATGAACTTCCTTCTCAAGACTGCTTTCACTGTGTCCCATAAATTTTGTATTGTTGTGTTGTCATTGTCATTTGTTGCCATGATGTTTTTTATTTCTTCCTTGATCTCTCTGGTTACCCAGTCATTGTTTAATAGCATGCTGTTTAGTCTCCATGTGTTTGATTTCTTTCTATTGTTTTTATTATAGTTGATTTGCAGTTTTATGCCACTGTGGTCTGAGAAAATGCTTGATACGATTTCTATCTTCTTGAATTTGAAGAGACTATTCTTATGACCCAACATATGATCTGTCTTTGAAAATGACCCATGTGCACTAGAGAAGAATGTATATTCTGTGGCTTTGGGGTGAAATGTTCTGAAGATGTCAATTAATTCCATCTGGTCTACTGAGTCATTTAGGATTGATGATTCTTTGCTGATTTTTTGTTTAGAGGATTTGTCCAGTGGTGACAGTGGGGTATTAAAGTCTCCTACTATGATTGTATTGCTGTCAATCTCTACCTTCATATCCTCCAGGAGTTTTTTTTATGTATTTAGGTGCTCCTCTATTGGGTGCATATATGTTTAGCAGAGTTATTTCTTCTTGTTGGATTGTTCCCTTTCGTATTATGAAATGGCCTTCTTTATCTCTTGTTATGTCCTTCACTTTGAGATCTAATTTGTCAGATATAAGTATTGCAACCCCAGCTTTTTTTTCATTTCCATTTGCCTGAAATACCATCTTCCATCCCTTCACCCTCAATCTGTGTGCATCTCTTTATCTGAGGTGGGTTTCTTGCAGAGAGCAGATATATGGATCATGTTTTCTTATCCAATTGGTTACCCTATGTCTTTTGATTGGAGCATTTAATCCATTTACATTTAAAGTTATTATTGATAATTACTTATCTGTCGTCATTTTTAGTCTTTACCCCTGACTTCCTTCTTTGCTTCCTATTTTTTTTTATTATAGCAGACCCTTTAACATTTCTTGCATTGCTGGTTTGGTGGTAATAGTCCTTTTTTGTCTGTGAAGCTTCTGATTTCACCTTCAATTTTGATTGAAAGCATTGCACGGTACAGTATTCTTGGATTCAGACCCTTCCTTTGCATGACTTTGTATATTTCATTCCATTCCCTTATGGCCTGATGAATTTCTGTTGAGAAATCAGTAGCTAGTCTTATGGGAGTTCCTTTGTAGGTAACTTTCTCTTTCTTTCAGGCCGCTTTTAAGATTCTTACTTTGTCATTGGTGTTTACCAATTTAATTATAATGTGCCTTGGTGTCGGTTTGGTGGGGTTCATTTTTCTTGGGACTCTGTGAGCTTCTTGGATTTGTGTGGGTTTTTTCTTTCCTGTATTGGGGAAATTTTCCGTCATTATTTCTTCAAACAGGTTCTCTAATCCTTGCTCAGTTTCCACTCTTTCTGGAACCCCAATTATTCGGATGTTGTTTTGTTTCATGTTATCCCAAAGTTCCCTTAGGCTCTCCTCTTGCTTTTTAAGTTTTTTTTATAGAAGCTACTGTACTTGGGTATTTTTTCCTACCGTGTCTTCTAGCTCACTGATGCGGTCCTCTGCTTCTTCTAGTCTACTTTTGATGCTTTCTATTGAGTTCTTTATAGCAGTGATGTCATTTTTCATTTCTTCTTGATTATTCTGTATTTCTTCTTGCTTCTTCTTCATTTCCTCTTGGGTCTTCTTCATTTCCTTTTGTCTCTTACTCACATTGTCGATTTTGTCTTCCATTCTTTTCATCCACCTTATGATCATTTCTCTGAACTCTTTCTCTGGCAGGCTTATTTCTCCTTCTATTTCGTTTACTTCCTTTTCTGGTAATACCTGCCTTTCTGTCTTATGTGGGTTGTTTCTTTTTCTGCCCATGGTCTTTCTTCTCCGGGTTTCTGGTAATGTAGTTCTCTCTCCTACGCTGATTGAAAGGCACAAACTACAACACGACCAGGTATAACACGCAAGGCACTGAATAGAAATGTATTCAGGATGTTAATATTCACAAAACAGGTGACCACCAATGAAAGACAAATTAGGGGTAAGTAGAGAAAGAAGAAGAGGAAAATGAGGAAAAAAGAAAAGAAATGCGAAAATCAAACTGGGAGAGGGAGAAAAATAAATAAATAAATAAATGAACAAAAATAAAATAAAATAAATAAAAATGAGAAGAAGAAGAAGAAAAGAGAAAGAGAAAAAAGTAAGAGAGAAAAAGAGGATAAGAGAGATAAGGTGAACAAAATATAGATGTCAGGAGAAAACACCAATAGAACAGTCACTAATTGCAACAAATGCTGGCAACCAGTACCTGGAGATTAATAGAAAGTACAAATAACAACTGGTATTGAGGGAGGCGACGGAAAAGAGAGGTAAAAAACAAAGCAAAACAAAGCAAACAAAAAGCAAAATAAAACAAGTAGAATAAGCTAAAACAATCTCACCAAAAAAGTAAAAAAAATCGATATAATCACAGTTCAGGCAAACAGCAAGAAAAGGACATAGAGAAAAACAACTTTTTGGATAGTGAAGACCAGAAGAGAGAGATTTGTATGGACTTGGAGTAGGGGATTTGAAATTAGATAAAGAAGTGGAATGAAATTTTAACCAGGTAAAGAGAAAGAATAGTGAGAATCTAAAGTTGGAAAAGGGAAAGAGAAAACAAGACAACAAAATGGTGAAAGTTAGGAGGAGAGTATTGGCATAAAGGTAGAGTTGAGATAGAGTAAAATTATGCTAAAGGAAAGATGAAAATAGAATGTAAAACTGTAATCCTGAAGTAAAATAAAGGGAAAACAAAATGACACTTATTTTTTTCCAAAAAGGTAAAATAGCAGTAGTAATAATACTAGTTGAAAACGAAAATGTAATAATTAAAAAGGTAAAATCAATTGAGGAGGAAAGAAAAAAATAGTTTTTTAATTAAAATATGCAAAAATGAAATAAAATAAAATAAAAAATTTAAAAAAAAAGAAAAAGAAAAAAAATAGAACCGTCATTCACTTCCGCTATTGTTCTGCTTGTCACTCCTGTTTCCCAGTTGGGAGGATATTGCACTTCCCTGTGTTCCACTGCTGGTTGTGTTTTAATCTCTTTATTCTTTTGTGGTTATGCGAGTGTCAACTTGTGCATCATCCACTGGGTGACAGTGTTTTGAAATTGACCTCTGAGACTAAGCACAGGACCTCTCTAGGCTGTGCTCAGATCCTGCTACTCTGTGGTTCTCAAAACCGGTTTGTGGGAATTTTGCAGCTGGGACACTGTAATAACTTCCAGGCTGTCCCTCTGCCTCAGATCAAAACGAGTTGTTTTCCAGAGCTCCCCTCTGCCAACAGCTCCGAGAGTTTGCCTCCACATTTAGTGATCACGCCCTGCCCCACATCTGCGGACCTCTCCAGAGGCAGCTTTCCCGCAGCCCAGTTCCCACAGTGTGTGCGTCTCTGTTCTGCGGGACAGGAGACCTCACCTTGTCCCAGGTGAAATCTGACCTTTCCGTGTGCCGTGTGGATCTCCTCTGAGTCTGCATCTCTGCGCTGATTGGAGAGCGGTGTTCTGGGTCCCTGGCTGTTCGGTGAGTGCTTCAGCTGCAGCTTTCAGACTGCCGCAGACATCCACCTCCCTCTGCAAGATGGCATGGTCTCCGCGTTCACGCTGGTGGCTCTGGCAGACAAAAACCCCATGGCAGTGGGGCTGCCTGGTCAGGAGAGGCCCTTCTCATGTCTCTTTACCTCTCTTTCTACATTCCTCTTTCTCTGTTAAAAAGGGGCAGTCTGCTCTAACTATTTTGGCTCAGTGGATAGAGTGTCGGCCGTGGACTCAAGGGTCCCAGGTTGGATTGCAGTCAAGGGCATGTACCTTGGTTGCAGGCACATACCCACTAGGGGGTGTGCAGAAGGCAGCGGATCAATGTTTCCCTCTCATCGATGTTTCTAACTCTCTATTCCTCTCCCTTCCTCTCTGTAAAAATCAATAAAATAGATATTTTAAAAAAATTAAAAAGAAGGGGCAGTCCAACCTTGAGGTTTGGTTTCTAGTTCTCTGTGGGATGGGATCTGCATGGATAAGAAGGACTAGGATTTCTTCACTGTTGAGTGACTTGGGGCAAGACCTAGATCAAACTGATGGATGGCCATGGAATCAGCTGTTCCCAAGAGAGGGTGGCTTGCAGAAGGCCCTCCTTGGAGCTCTCCTGGGCCTCTGTCCTCAGGCTCCACATCAGATGGGATGGCACTTTGTCCTCTTCCTCCAGCATTGTCCTCTCCTGGCAGCTGGAAGGAGTTGCCTTTTTGAAATAAAAGATTCACCTAAAACAGTGGTCAGCAAATGGCAGCTCCCAGGCCATATGCGGCTCGAGAGCCACGGTTTGCCACTCTGTTGACTAATGAGTTTGCCGACCACTGTCATATACTACCCTTTACCTCTTTGCACACAATATGCCACAATTGCCTAATTCTCATAGCTCCCAACTACACGGTAACATTTAGTCTAGTCCAGTGGTGGGCAAACTCAACGGAGTGGCAAACCGCGGCTCGCAAGCCACGATTTGCTGACCACTGACCTAAAATAACTTCGTCCACTCAGAATGGGCTGTGAGTTGTTTCTAGGAGATGTTGTAGATGTGAGTGACCCTCCCTCACCAGGGCCCTGTATCACCCAGACACCCACTTCTAACATGCCAGCATGTATGGGAATCAGCCTCAGCACCCAGCCCATCATAGCCGCTGCTTCCACGCAGCACGGGCATAGTGGGCACAGTGTCTGAAAAGGAGGAGATGGTGGGCAGTCTATTTTATTTGTTTTAATAACCATACAGTACTCAGATGACAATAAGAAACAAAAAGTTAAACATTTAATGTAATTCTATGTAATAAAGAGCTAATATGCAAATGGTCATCACATCCTTGTGCCCTTGCTCTGGGGCTGGGAGACCTGAGGCCATGCCCCAGGACTGGGGCACCTGAGGTGGGGCGTGACAGGGGTGGGGTCAGCTGGGTCTGGTCTTACTTGATTTTGAGGCACACATGGGTGGGCGAGGACTTGACTCTGGGTCCTGCAGTGCACCCCAGTCTCTGACAGGAGGGAGATTTTCATATACATTTTACTAATTTTTTTTTTTATCTCTTGACACTTCTATTATAGACAAAGGGCAAATCACAATATTAAAATATTTCCTCTAATTCAGTTTTAATGTGCACAAATTTCGTGCACTGGGCCACTCATTTTAATATAATTAAACATTCATTATAATATAATTTAACTTCTGAGGACTTATTTTTTAATTCAACCTGTGACTTGCACAAGAGGAGGGAAGAGTTGAACCTCTTACCGGACCTGGGTCTGGGCCAGCCCTGGCCCAGAGTATTAGGGTGTGAGGGTGAAGAAGGAACAGTTTGTTTGTTTTAGAACCTTCCAGATGTGAATCCCAACTGTGCCCGCATCATGGTTCCCAGGGCGGCTCTTGCATTCAAAACTCTTGCTCACTGTGTAGTCCATGAAAGCCTTTGCTTCAGAGGGACCAAGCTACAAGGAACCCTCCCTTGCATCCCATGCTTATGAGGAAGAATGGAAATCTTAGCTGGCTTTGCAGGCTTTTAAGACTCTTTCTTTCTTGTTGGGACTTTGTAACAACTTTGGGAGATGGTCGGGAAGGGGTCGTGTACTTTACTTGGCAGCCGAGTAAACTGACCCCCACAGCTGGCGAGGGGTGAATATCCATGTTAATATGGGACTCAATACTTTGAGATTATTTTAGTATGAGAAATGTCATGACTGTCTTCTTGTCGATGTCTGTTGGGGTTCAGTTCCTCAAAAAGCCTGGTAAAACTAAAGTCTGATGCCCAGCACAGTCTAGGACAGTATGGGCTAAGAAGAAAAACAACATAAGTCTGTATAAACGTTCACACTCTGGTATCAACCTCCTGTGCTGACAGATGCCAGGCCCTTGTGTATTCGCATGAGATGCTGGGCAGAGTAGGGGTCATCTCTAAGCCCCATTTTCCCTTGACAAGGAGTGCAGTGAGAGTGACTTATTGCACAGCATGACAGTGATGCTTGGGTGAGATGCTGTTCATAAAGGTGCGTATAACACGCATACCTGCTACTCACATGTTTGCTGCGTAAAGGTCTGGTCAGAAAAGCAAGGAAAGATGCCTGCTGACCTGGGCGAGCGTTTTCTACGAAGGATTCTTTTCTTCAGGTGGGTTATTCTGGCCCTGGAGGCAAGTCTGAGGCCAACTTTCCGCTGCTCCATTTCTTCATTTATAAATTGGAGAGATTTTTCATTCATTCAAGAGCTTTTACTATATACTTTTGTTGTTGTTAATCTTCACCTGAGGATATTTTCTTCCCATTGCTTTTTAGAGAGAGTGGAAGCGTGGGGAAGAGACAGAGAGAAACACTGATGTGAGAGAGATACATTGATTGATTGCCTCTCGCACATGCCCTGACCTGGGCAGGGAATTGAACCTGCAGCCGAGGTACATGCCCTTGACCAGAATCAAATCCAAGACGTTCCGAGGGCTGATTCTCTAACCATCGAGGAAAACTGGCTAAGGCTACTATTTCCTTTTACTGTGTGATACTTCAGGCCTTTGTGCTGTGGTCGAGAAATGGTCCTAGCCCTCAGCTCCTTCACTAGCAGGGTGGGGACATGGGCAGAAAGTCACAATGACAAATGGTCAGTGCTACCAAAGAGGTGCAGCCATGTGTGGTCAGAGCACAGAGGAAGGCACCACTGACAGACACACATTGCCTGTCTCTGACCACCTGGGAGGACTTGCCATGTCTCTGCAGATGGAAGCTACTGGAAAATCCTAACCCTATACTTTTTTCTCTGATTAGTGCCCATGTGCTGGTCCTAAATCTAAAATGAGGAGTTTGGGGAAACGAGGATATAAGGTAAAACATAATGAGCACTATTTTCACATGCCTATCTAACCCATCACGACCACAGTGTTCCCCAGAGGTGGGCTTGCACCTGCTCCTCCCTCCTCTATGCCGTCCAGTGGGACAGCCAGGACCAGGCTCTCCTGAGCAATTTTTAATCTTCAAAAGCACTTAGACATTGGTCGATTTAATAGGCTCCTATCATGAAAGAGAAACTGAAATGTGGAAGTGAGTATTATGCTCCCCAGCTCATTCATCCTATGAGAAATCGAACCCAGGGTCTGGACTCTGGCCAGCCCCCTCTCCACTCAGACTGCTCTGGAGTGGCTCCCTCTGACTGCTTTTGTCCACATGTGAAATCCAGTGTGGCTATGATGCCTCCCGTGTGTTGATGGTAATGTGTAGGTCATGAGTGCCCGACCTTACCAGCAGACAACCTTCTCCAGCCTCCTCCTTATCCATCCCCAACACCCAGATGCAGAAATGTTCAAAACATTTGGTGATTGCTGAGGGACATTAAACCCTGGGAACCCAAACTGAGGCAAGACTTCCTTTGGCCTGCAAGACAATAGGAATGACTCAGGCACAATAAGAAAGAAGCATGTGGTCATGGATGGAGCTGGGAGGACCACTCCAACTTGGGGATGAATCCTTAGTGTTATGCTAATCACAGCCTAGCCATTTCGGACCCGAAGAGTGGCTCACGACTTGGCTTGTGCATGCCATTAAAATCTGTTAGCCAGGGCTCTTTAGAGAAACAGGAGGAAGAGAGAGAGAGAGGTCTTAAGAAATCTTAGGCAGTTGTAGGCGCTGGTAAGTCTGAAATTTGCAGGCTTGCCTGGGGGCTTGGAGATTTAGGGAAGACTTGATGTTGCAGCTGGAGCTCCAAGGCTATCTGGCTGCAAAAATTCCTTCCCAGACTATGCCTTCACTTTGACAGCAGACACAGACCTTGGGAATGCAGTTTGCATTGTAATGCAGCCACTGCGGGCTGGGAGTCTGTTCAGGTTCCAACATCTGAGGATAAGCTTTTCCTCCAGGGCAGGCAGAAACCCCGGGGGCCACATGCTCCCCTTGGGCTGTGAGTTTGAATCCCCGACCTCTTCCTTTCTTTCCCTATGTTGTCTAGCATGATTAACTCCTTTGACAAAAATATTCTAAGGCATCAACCCAAATGTTGCTTCTTAGAATAAGTATTAAGGGTGTCTGTGGTGGGGATATTTGCGCATCCCTGTTGCCCTCTTTCCTAATGGAAATGAGTCATTAGTGCCTTTGAAACAAATCAGATTAGAGGAGTGATTTTACACACCCCAAACTCATTCAGAGAACATTGATTCTCTTCCTCTGGAACCCTCTGGCTACCAGAATCTGATGGGATTACCTATGGATAGGCCCCGGCTATTGGCTCCTGGCTTGTTTGGACTCAGAGAGAGACAGGCAGAAAGAGAGACCCAGTCAGTGTCTCGCTGTGCTTTCATGGTTGTGTGTTGAAATCCATGTACCCAATCTTCCTTTGTTTCTACTTTGGGTTTGTCCTGCTTCTTGTCCATGGGGGTGCTGTCACAACCCAGCCTCCGGTTTATTCTGCATGAATGCTCTTAGGCCCCAGTCTCTTGTGAATCAGCACCACCAGAGGGCCCCGCAGTTCCAGGCTGGCCTGGGGAGCCTGCCAGCTGCTGGCCCAGGGTCCCATCCTTCAGTTCAGAAGGTCCCTGGAGAAGAACATCGGAAGGTGTGACCTCTGCCAAGAAAGCCTCAGCAGCGTGTATGGAGGAGTGCAGATTGGCCAATTGAGTCCATCCCATGGTTTATTCTGATTAGCCATATTATTTCTGGCATGAAGCTCAGTGATGTCTGTGGTCTGACTGAGGCTCAGAAGCTCCTGTAGGGATTGCTCAAGTACAGTGCCTCAAAAGGGAGCGTGCCCTGGAGCTGGGAGCAGTCCCCAGCCTTTGTTTTCCTGATGCCTGTGCCAGCCTCAGCCTTGTGCTATGGCAATGGCCAGCAGGGCTCCAGGCCTGGCTGCATGAGGCCCAGAGCGGAAGATCCTGAGCGAAAGTCCAGAGAACCACGCTGCTGGGTCCCCCTCAGCCGTTTTCATCTCTTGAATGGACTTAGTAGCATCCAGGGCCTTCGCAGTGTGCAGAATTTTTCTATTTGGAATGAACTGGAGCTGTTCACATCCAGCTGGCTCTTCAGACCGAATTCTGCCCGAGAGGCTTTGAGAAGGTTCAGAACCCAGGAGACCTGCCAGGGGATTCTGAGCATTGGTTCCGGGGGCTTCCTTCTGGTTGAGGCTTCCCTGGGTATGGAGCCCTCCCTCCTGCTGCAGGATTGTTACCGATTTCCCCTAGAAAGCTGCCCGCCCTCCGTGGCCTCTGATACTGCTGGTTGAACAGAGACTCCTTTATGAAATTCCTGAGGCTGGAGGAGATAGCTGGGAGGAGCCAGCTCAGAGTGGCTACTGCAGCTAGAGGGCCTGTGATTTAATTATCAGGAGATAAGGCCATGGAAAGGCTGTGGAGAGGGAAGGAGACACATTCCTGACTGACAGTGTTTGGCCTCGAGGACCCTGTGTTTGGATAATGAGGAAGGGCTGGAAGGACCACTGTGGGGGTGGGGAAGCCCTGTTGTAGGAGGAGGTGAGGAGAGGGGATTCCTGGAGGTGGTAAGGCTGGCCTGACATCACATTCCATCTCTGATGTCTTTCATTAATAAAAGATCATCTTAACACACATTTATCAAATGCCTCCTATGTGCAGGCAGAGTTGTTTTCTTTAGGGTATCTCCATCTAGTGGAGAATCCAAAAATTTAAAATGGGGTGGTTATTGGAGTATTGGGAGTGGAGAAAGGATTGAGTTTTGGATGATGTGAATGGGGAGATCAGCTTTGTTAGGCTGCTGGACAGTGGCATGCAGAGGATGTGACAGTGAGGAGTCCGTTTTTGTCCTTGAAGGCCAATGTTCCTCGGGAGGAAGGGAGTGGTCTGGGAAGATGGTCTAGGGAGATCACTTCGGGAGTGTCATGGAGAATGGCTGGAGAGCTGGAGAAGAAGGTTAGGAAAGCAAAAGTAAATCTAAACTCTGATCCGGAGGCTCTGCTGGAATGAGTTGGGGGGAAAATGAGCTAAGGCCATGGTCAGCAAACTGTGGCTTACGAGTCCCTTCATTGTATCTCTTCCACAAGATACCATGGCCTGAGAGGGTCTGTTTTGAAGAAGTGGCATTAAAAGAAGTTTAAGCTTAAAAAATCTGGCTCTCAAAAGAAATTTCAATCGTTGTCCTGTTGATATTTGGCTCTGTTGACTAATGAGTTTGCCGACCACTTATAAGGGATAGGACACACAGTGGAGGCAAAGATGGGTTTCAACCATTGAAGTTGGCATTCGATGATGTAAATGATTTCCCACCTGTCTGGCTTGCACATGAATGGACAGAGAAGGACATGATTTGGGCATCAGGGAACTGACAGTCTTTCTTTATAGAGTATTTATTAAGCTAGATTAGGCTTTTAGAAGCTCAGAGATCACAGTATGTACTGCAAAGCCCTTTGTTTCTCTTGCAAAGCCAGCTGTGACTCAGGGTGCTAATGGCAGTTCCCTTCAGGTGGTAACTCAGAGAGCCATACCATCTCTTGGGCAGATCTGTATTTGCTCTCAAATGCTTCAGCCCCTTGGTATAATATCTAATCCCCTCTTTCAACTCATTAGCCAGAACTAGACACAGTGAGGGTGCTGGGAAGTGTTGGAAGAGTAGGGGGAGTATTTGGTGAGCAGTAAGGTTAAGTTTGAGATGCATGGATCACCCAAAAGCATGAGTCTAGACAGCACTTGGGATGAGATGCTTGAATGCAGTCTGAGAGTGTTAATGTTTTGGGGATGAGCAGTGTAGGAGGTGGAACCTTTGAGATGACTTAGGTAGTGTGTTGAGTTAGAAGAGCAAGGTCCCAAGGTGAACTCTGGGGGAACACACGTGGAGTTGGTAGACTTTGGTGGGTGAGGTATTTGGCCTCAGGTATCCATGTCCTCATCTGTGAGATGCAGCTGGCACCTTCTCTGAAGGGATAGTGAGAGTCCTTAACATGCTGCTGGGCAGGTGGCTACTCCCAACAAGGCTGGTTTCCTTTCGCCCTCATTGTAGGGTATTCAGCGTTGCTCTCTTTGTCAGGAACCGTGGTGTACGGCGAGCCCGTCACTGCCAGCCTGGGAACTGATGGCTCCCACTACTGGAGCAAGAACTGGGCCAAGGCCGCTGCTTTTGTCACCTCCCCACCTCTGAGCCCTGACCCGACCACTCCGGACTTTCTCAACTCCTTGCTGTCCTGGTGAGTCTTGGCTGTTTGTTCACACTTCCCATTCTCAGTCTTTGCTCAGACCAACCTGACCTGGTGGTTTACAACATGGTGGGCAGAAGCAGGCTCGCAGACAGACCCTTGTTTTCCAGACTTAGTTGGCTAAAAGGGAACAGGGCTTTGTCACTTGGACACCATTCTGGGGAGGGGAGTTTAGAATAAAAATATGGGCCAATTGACAGGGATGAATGCGATATTCAAAGGATTCCACTGTGATGTGATGACACCCTGGGATGCCTTACAAATAGGTGCCAAAGATTAGTTATAAGCTAGTCACCTGTTTCCCTTCCAGTGGAGATTTGCAGGTCACTGGCAGTGCCCATTGCACTTTCAACACTGCCCAGAAGGCGGTTGGAAAGGACAACTTCACCCTGATCCCCGAAGGCACCAATGGCACTGAGGAACGGATGTCCGTCGTCTGGGATAAGGCTGTGGTAAGGAGCAGTGGTATCCCTCCTGGGCTGGCCCCAGCTTTCCCCGGCCTCCTCATTGGAGGGCCATGGGTCTCATGTCAGTCTTGCAATGGCAGTTTAGAAAATTCTAGAAGCTGATACTTATATGACAATACTTCTTAGGTTTGGGAACCCAAGATTTTTCCTTATATAGATAATTTCTTTTTAAATATTTCATATACATTTTTTATTATCATCCTCTGTGATCAGTGGAGACTAAAAAAAACAATACCCCACAGTCTTTAAAATGTGACTCTTTTGTAATTAGTCAGGAAAAAGCTTCCCTAGAGAGCTGGTGACATTCTTGGTTAACCTTCTATTCTTGGAAATGGACTCCATCTCCTTAAAAGTATTCTTGAGGGCTCTTTGGGCTCAGCATCTCTACCCATGACAACCACAGGCTTGTGGCGGGCCTGCTTTGAGCATACTCTGGGGATTTGGGGACTTTTGCATTTTCAGTGCTTTAGAACAGCACAGGTTTTGTTTCCTAATGAATTTTTTAAATTATGCCAACAATATCCCTGTTCCAGAAAGAATGGGAGTGAATAAAAACTACTCAAGACACCATCTTTAAGATTTAATGACAGTTGATATATTGGCCATATGTCTTTACATTTTTTGTCATTGCAAGAGTGCACATGTGTGTATATGATATGTGTATGTGAGAGTGTGTAAACACCACCACCTATTTTATTAAGACCATATATCATGAAAACATCTCCACATTTTGAAATATACTTGAAAAACTTGTTTTTATTTTTTATGTTCTTTGAACATTTATATTGTTTCTGATTTTTAAAAATATATATTTTATTGATTTTTTTACAGAGAGAAAGGGAGAGGAGAGGGATAGAGAGTTAGAAACATCAGCTGCCTCCTGCACGCCCACTACTGGGGATGTGTCTGTAACCAAGGTACATGCCCTTTACTGGAATCGAACCTGGGACCTTTCAAGCCAACGCTGGTTTTGGCTTTTCGGCTGATTTTTTTAATGCAGGAAGGAAGACTTGTTTATTTCTGATTGACAGTAGTTTGGTGGTAACTGTATAAGCAGTCTTGAAAAGTGATTTTTAATTGCATGTTTATAAGTTTGATATGCACTTTAAGTGGAAATAATTTTCTGCTGTGACTGAGAAGTTACACCTGCAGTGAAATTTTATTTTTCTCATACAGTAGCCAAATTTTTCTCATACTATATATGAAAGCCTCAGAGGCCCCCCTTTTTTTAAATATATTTTATTGATTTTTTACAGAGAGGAAGGGAGAATGATAGAGAGTTAGAAACATCAATCAGCTGCCTCCTACACACCTCCTAATGGGGATGTGCCTACAACCAAAGTATATGCCCTTGACTGGAATTGAACCTGGGACCTTTCAATCCGCAGGCCGATGCTCTATCCATTGAGCCAAACTGATTTTGGCTCAGAGCATTTTTAAAAAAAACATATGTTTTCATTGAATTTTTTAGAGAGAAAGGAGGGAAGAGGAATAAGAGAGATAGAAGCACCCGTGAGAGAGAAACATCGATCGGTTGCCTCCTACATGCTCACTACTGGGGATTGAGCCTGCAACCTGGGCATGTACTTTGGGAATTGAACCAGCAACCTCTTGGTCATGGGTCAGTGCTCAACCTCTGAGCCACACTGGCTGGGCGTCATGCACTTTTATATGTCTTACCATCATTAAGCAATATTTTCCTTATTGGTGATACATGTGAACAGTGAAATTGAGTTGTACAGTTGCATCCGGGTATGTCATTGATATACCCAGATGCAACTGTACAGATGCAAAGTGAATTAAGAAAATAACCACCTCCCATCCTACTGAAATTTCTCTCAGAAGCATAGAAATTTCTCTCAGAAGCATAATAAAAGATGTGCCCCAGGATATTCATCCCAGTAACAAAACCAGGTTCCCAGTGGGAAGCTGAGCACTGAATCAGTCCCGTGGATGGCCTGATGGGTGGTTATATGAATCTCCTGTAACTGGATCAGTTGCAAAGAGAAGACGAGAGGGCCTGTGTACCATCTTCTTGTTTCCCCCACAGCTGCATCTCACATAATTAGAGTAAGATATTGAAGACCAGAGATCAATGATGGTGCCGTGTGTGTGTGTGTGTGTGTGTGTGTGTGTGTGTGTGTATCTGTCATTTTGTCCTATCGAGATTCATGTAACCATCTGTCAGGCCGTGCTCAGCTTGCCTGGTTTTGTTAATGAGATGAATATCCTGGGGCACATCTTTTATTATGCTTCTGAGAGAAATTTCTATAAGTGGTATTGCTGGGTCAAAGGACGTGTATATTTGTTGGGCTTTTGCTACATATATTACCAAAGTTACTTCTAGGAAGATTGCATCCATTTGTATGCTACCTGCATTGTGTGACATTCCCCAGTCTCTTCCACCTGGTCCTCATTGGTAGAATCATCAAAACCCCCAAAATGTGGCTGATTTGATGGGTGAATTTTGTCTTTCATTCAATCCCGTCAGTTACTAATTGGAGTGAATATGTTTTCATATGCTTATGGACCATTGCTATTTTTCTCTTTCTCTTAATATCAGCTCATTTCCGTTGCCCAGTTTTCTACTAGCTGTACAGTAGTTTTCTATGCAGGCATGTCCTCAAATTCTGCTTTTGAAAGGAAATAGAGCACACTTGATAGAAATGAGAGAATGCAGGAAGGACGTGAGGAAATGTTATTGGCTTCAGAAACCCAGACATGGGGCTGAGATCTCTAGATTGCCTAGACCAGAAGCCTAGGTCTGCACTGTATCTTTAAAGAGGACAGCCACTCCAGTCTACTGATGTTTGTAGCCCTGTCAACTTTTTTTTTTAACTTTTCATTTTGAAATAATTATATTCAGAGGAAGTTGCAAAGAGAAGACGAGAGGGCCTGTGTACCCTCCTCCCATTTCCCCCCCGTAGCGGCATCTCACATAATTAGAGTAAGATATTGAAGCCCAGAGATCAATGATATGCCGTGTGTGTGTGTGTGTGTGTGTGTGTGTGTGTGTGTGTGTGTGTGTGTTTATCTGTCATTTTGTCCTATGGAGATTCATGTAACCATCACTGCAAGCAAGTTACAGATGTCCCCGTCACCACAAAGAGCCCCTTCACACTGTCCCTGTATAGTCACACTTATTCCTACCCCCTGCCACTCCTATTCTGTTCTCCATCTCTATAACTTTGTTATTGTGAGGATGTTTATGCAAATGAAATCATACTATATGTGGCCTTTTGAGACTGGTTGTTTCACTTAGCATATTGCCCTTAGCATCCAAGTTGTCATATGTATCAAAAGTGTGTTCACTTTTATTGCTGAGTTGCAGTTCACCCTTCAACCTCTTGACTTGCTTTTGGGGTTTGTGTGTGTGTGTGTGTTCTACTCTGCAGGTCACTGGGAAGATGGATGAGAACCAGTTTGTGGCCGTGACCAGCACCAATGCAGCCAAAGTCTTCAATCTTTACCCCCGGAAAGGCCGCATTGCTGTGGGATCTGATGCTGACCTGGTTATCTGGGATCCTGACAACGTTAAAACCATCTCTGCCAAGACCCACAACAGTGTAAGTCCTGTTCACTGCATGCACCCAATATAAACAGGTCAGTCACAGAAAGAGACAGAGGCGTGCAGAGTCCCAGGATTGAGGGAGAGAACTCACTGTGAGAGGAATGAACTTTCTCTGGGATATATTATAATTTGCATTTTGTTGATTAAAAAAATATATATATTTTCTTTAGTGAGGTCAGAAAGACTGATGGTAGGTAACTCTTATCATTCTGTAGTACCACAGCCTCTCTTCTAGATAGAGTTTCTACTTACAGACCTTCAGAGCCTCCAGTCATGCAGGACATTGGGAGCTTCTAGGAGTCAGACACCATTCCATTTTTATAGTTTGGTGCAGCACCTTCCATGGCAGCCTGTGGTGAAGGGGACCTAAATAAACACTCCTGAGGTGCCCACTGGACATGTCTATTCTATTAAGCTATTGTTTTCTCACGTCAGTGTTGCCCTATAAAAACATAAATGACAAAGGCTCCTATTGTCTCAAGGAACTAATTGATTAGACTTCTTTCCAAATAGAAGAAATATTCTCTGCAACCATTCTGATATGATTTTAGGATCTGGAGCTTGGGGTGTCACTTTTTTAATTTTAAAATTCATTTATTGATAGAGAGAGAGAGAGAGAGAGAGAGAGAGAGAGAGAGAGATGAGATTTTTTATGCATTCATTTGTTGATTCTTGTATGTGCCCTGACTGGGGATTGAATCTGCAATCTTGACACATTAGGACAACTCTCGAACCACAATTGTCCAGTTACCCAGCCAAGCTATTCTTGTTTCTTAGTCCAGACTGCAGAATTTGGGGATGCCCTGTCTTGTTAATGGGACCTCAGACAAGTAACTCATGTCACATCTCAAGTTCCCCAGTTGAGAGTGCAGGATTTAGATGAGGTCTCTGAATGTCCTGTGAGTCAGTGAGGTCAGGGCTTTAGGCAGAAAGCTCTTTATAGAAAACGTTACGTGTGTCTGTGTATGAATAGATAAATTGATGTATCTGTAAAGATATGTTAAAAAAATGGGCAAAGGAAGCTTTGGAAAGGAAATGGACATAGGACAGAAGTGTTTTGTCAGAAACTCATGAATCTGAAAGTGAATTAAAGTTCTGAATTGAAAGCTGGCTCAATAGGGAATTTGATTCTAGACTGCTCACCCCCGCTAGCCTGGGCCAGCAAGTACTGACTCCTTTCCCAGGTACCACCACAGCTCAGGGGTAGGCTTCTGGCATTTCTCCAAGACAGCCCTGGGCCCTTTGGTGTGCCCCAGTCCTCTCCCATTTGAGCAGAGGGGCTTGAGGTGTGGGGCTCACCTCCTCTAGCCTCTACTGGCACCTGTGGGTGCTGGGATGGTGGGTCCCTTCCGGGAAGGCTACTCCGCCCTTGGTATTTATTTATAGTAGACTTTGTCCTCCTTAATCACTGGCAGGCTTAGCTTTGCAGCATAGCCTTATGGCCACACTGACTTGTAACCTAATCACAACCTCTTGGGTCCAGGGTGGCTTCTTTACAGGTAGCGGATCCTGCCCAGTGAACCCTGTATTCTTATGCAGTTAACATTATATTCCTTCCCATTTACTCTTTCATTTGGCCTTTTCAATAAAGGGATGGTGTTATTATCCCAATTGGGAAGATAAATAAACGGAGGCTCAGAGAACTTAAGTCTAATATTACATAGCTATTTTGCGGTAGAGCCAGAATTAGAAACCAAAATTGTCCAGCATGCTTCCCTGCCAGACTGCGTATGCAGCTTCCCGGCCGGGGTTCAGTGGAGAAGATGCTTCCCCTTCTTGCAGCCCTTCCCCAGAGGTGCTTCCTGTGAAGGTGGAGCTGGACTCATTATTTAAACTGCAGATGACCTCACTGGGAGCTTGCATTTGGTGCCCTCACCTGGGTGAAGGAGCGATGATTCGAGAAGACAGGTTCTCCCTCCAGGCCTTCCTTTACCACCAGGCAACCTCATCTAAGACATGCTGACTTCCAAAAGTGCCTCTTTTTCATTTTCACTTGTTTTAAAGAGTCCACATTATTCACGCCCATGCAGTAGTCATCATTTGGGAGAATACAGATAGGAGGCTATCTGTATAGCTAACATTGTTTCCTGCCACAGTGCTGATTAGCTTTAATTTGGAGCATTTAGATAACTATTAACAGCCTGGTGCTAATCCTCTGTTTGAATCTTCTAGGCATCCAGCCAGATGAGTAATTTAGGGGCCCATATGGATGTAGATTATAAACATCTACACTAGGGCCCAAGCTGGTTTGGTTCAGTGGATAGAGCATCTGCCTGTGGACTGAAGGGTCCCAGGTTCAATTCAGTTCAAGGGCACATGCCCGGGTTGAGGGCCCGATCCCCAGTAGGGGATGTACAGGAGGCAACCGATCAATGATACTCTCATCATTGATGTTTCTCTCTCCCTCTCCCTTCCTCCCTGAAATTAATAAAAATGCATTTAAAAAAACAAAAAAGAAAAAACAAAAACAAAACAGCTACATTGTGGAGTGATCAAGCTAAACCGCCTCATGGTTTGATAGCGGGTGGGCTCTGAGTACCCTGTGATCTGACCACTGACTTGTTGATTTTAAGTCACTGAACCAGTCGTGGGGCTGGTTCCTCTATCATTTTGGAATGGAAGATGGCCCAAAGCTCTTGCAGGGGGTTATGCTCAGTTCTTCACATGCAGATAAACTCAATACATGTGTCTTCCAATGCCTTTGACACTAAAGGGCCTGCACTCTTGTTGGGACAGTGCATTGAAAAACCAGGCAGTGAGTGAGTGAATGTGTTCTACATGCCTGCTTTGTGTCAAGTAGCATGCGAGCTGCTCTTATTTTTCTATTTCTCGTTATCCTAGCACCGTTCCTGCGAAGCGGCCCTTTTGTAGACAAGGAAGCTGTGGCTCAGAGGGGAGTAAGGGACTTGTCCACAGTCACACAAGTGGCAAATAGCGGCCCGGGATGTGAACCTAAGGCAGATGGCGCCGGCTCCAAGTTGTCTCCATTCCTCCAGTAAGGCGCAGAGTAGCCTGTGAGAGTATAGACGATTAGCTGTGGAGGAACATGAGCCAGAGATGGAGCCTGAGCCAGCCCTTAAAGATGACTCCCTTCCCAAAGTCATTTCTCTCAGGGATCTGCACACACAGGATGCTTTTTGTGTTGCAATCGTCATCAAGCCTTTGAGAGCAGCAGGGCTGAATTGAGCTGCCCATAGTCACATAGCTTCTGCACCTCACCACATCTGAATGCCATCCGTGTTCAGATGTTACCTTAGTTTATGTGCCACCATCGGGGCACATCACAGTCAAGGTGAGAGGCAGACCCTATCAAATGCTCTGTGCCACCAAGGACCAGCTTGTGTTCAGCATAGAGTACGTGAGAGGGGAATCTGCCATGCTGGGTGTGATGGCTAATGTTTGTATTTGGCTTTGGGTATAGAGAGGGTAAAATGCCTCCTTGGAGAATATACTAGTAGTAACCTGAAAGCCGGTATTCATGCAAGTTGGAGGTCTGAGTTCCTGCTGCCTGTAGGGTCCAGAAGAACCGGTGGGGAGGTGTCAGGCTGGGGAATTTAATATCCAATGGATTCCCTCTAGGCCAGAGGGAAAAGCAAGTCGAGGTCCCCCTGGAAGCACTCGGTTTAGTCTCCACTGACAGCGACTGACTGTGCAGGTCCACCTGCTGTCAGACACATTCTGACTTCAGGGAAGAGTGTCTTAGAATTGATGAAAGACTTGGGGACACACTTGGTCCCTTCTCCCAGGTGCTCTCTGCCTTGTTCCTTCCATTGTTTCCACACGAGTCCTCGGAGCTTCAAAACAGTACTGACTTCCTCGTTGTTCTCAGTCAGTACTGCTGCATTTAAAAAAAAATGTTTTTATTGATTTCAGAGAGGAAGGGAGAGGGAGGGAGGGAGGGAGAGGAGAGGAGAGAGAGAGAGAGAGAGAGAGAGAGAGAGAGAGAGAGAAACATCACTAATGAGAGAGACTCATCAATCAGCTGCCTCCCACATGCCCCCTGTGAGGGATTGAGCCAGCAACCTGAGTATATGCCCTAACTGGGAATCCAGCTGTGACCTCCTGGTTCATGAGTCAATGCTCAACTACTGAGCCACACTGGCTGGGCCAGTACCACTGAATTTTGATACCAAATGTGAACGAAGGAGCCAGCCTGGGCTTCTCCATGCTTATCAGCAGAGGTGCTGACCTGCAGCAGGACAGCTCATTCCCAGGCTAAGCCCTTCAGTGCTGATAACCTGGTCTCAATTGTATGCTTGGAGCTGCTTATTTATGCACCATTTCTGGGCTCAGGGCAGGCAGGAAAGAGTAGGAGACCTCTGGGATTCGAGATGGCCCTGGGTGAGCCAAAGCTGCGGGATGAGACTGACAGTGGAGTTTTTGTGAGGAGCACAATGCCTGTAATTTCTGTTGCCTTGCTTCCAGCATGTTTTCCAAGAGGGACACAGATATGCCAGGAGAGTATGTGAGAATATAGACTGAGTGGCCAGATTATTATGATCTCTAAATGCATAATAATCTGGCCACTCAGTATATATCCTATATAATAAAAGGCTAATATGCAAATTGTCCCCCCCGACCATGATTTTGACCAGCAGGCAGGCTGGCCAACTGCCCATGTCCCCTCCTCCTGGCCAGACCCCTCCTATGCATGAATTCATGCACCAGGCCTCTAATATATATCTATATATCTATATATCTACATATAGATTATAGATATACACACACACATACACACTTAATGGCCAGATTATTATACGTTCAGAGATCATACGTTCAATAGACAGTTAGCAGACAGAGATAAAGCTTGAGCCAGCCCTTAAAGGATGACACCTTTCCCAGGATCATCCTGAAAAGCTTGAAACCCAGTGCTGGCTGCACGTTTGGGAAATGAACTAAACCTCAAACATGTTATGAAGGCAACCCTTTAAATTACCCCAGTCCTTTCATTTAGGGACTGCAGCTTAACCACATCGCTAATCATATGGAGAACCAGGCTCACCAGCGGGAAACCCTAGTTCAGGATGGCAACTCCAAGGTTAAATTTAGAACTCAGTCATGGAAGACCTCTGCTTTCAACCTGATTGGAGCTTCAGTTAGTGAGAACAACGTCACTGCTAACGCGTGGAATTCTTTTACGTTTTGTAGCGCTTACAAGTCCTCATGCTTTTCCAGTGGGAAGACATGACTCCATGTTCTAGACAGAGAAATTAAGACTTGGGGATTAACACCTGCTGGTGTGGTCCATGGGGCAAGGACTCTCACTCTGGGTCTTTCTTTTGTCCATGTGATGTGGGGCAGTGGGTGCTGCCCGCCTGGTGAAATCTAGCTAGGGTAGCAGGGGGTATCTAAGTGTCTTGTGCCCTCTTCCTGCAGGCTCTCGAGTACAACATCTTTGAAGGCATGGAGTGCCGTGGCTCTCCGCTGGTGGTCATCAGCCAGGGGAAGATTGTTCTGGAAGATGGCACCCTTCATGTCACGGAAGGCTCTGGGCGCTACATCCCCCGAAAGCCCTTCCCTGATTTTGTTTACAAGCGTATCAAGGCAAGGAGCAGGGTGAGTAGCTCAGAGCATATGATTGTTTTTCAATTTCATAAACCTTTTTAAGCACTTTGAGTCAGAATATCGAGATGAGTATGAAGGATTCAGAGAAAAAGGAAACTTAATTTTAAAAAAATTCCTGGAGTTGAGAATACCAGTAGAGGAGTCAGGTGTGTCCACAACCAGCCAGATGAAGTGAGACTAACATGTGCTGTGGTAGGGTTCAGGGGCAGGACCTCTGCTGTGGAGTCAGGGGGAAAGTGTCATGGCAAGAGGGCATTCTGAGTTGGGTCTTGGAGGTTAAGTGGGAGATTGGCAAGTCAAAGAAGGGAGACGCGGAAATATGTAGAGGGAATGTTAGGAGCACAGAAAATGTATGGTGTATCCAGGGCATGGAGAAGTGTCTACAGCACTCGGCGGGGAGGTGTAAGGCTGGGGTCAGTGGAGTTGGGAGGGTATTAAAGGGAGAGTGAGGTTGGAAGGAAAGTGTGGGGCCTGATTTGACCATCAAAACAGATCTTTTTCACAATATGTTTGGAATTCCTACAGGTTTAAGTGGAAGTGCCTTGGGGAAAATGATAAGAAATGTTAATTTTTATAGAGGAGTAACCAGTTATGCATGACCTATCTACGAGGGTTGCTGGCTTGGAATTCTGAAGCTGGTCCCATGCTGACATCTATCCCTGCCCTTCATAAGGAGAGCCCCCATCTCTAAATCTCAGCGGCCTCTGTTCTAGCCTCTCTTCTTCCACATTGGAGGGTGGCCAGGGATGTATCCTCCCTCCGAATGTGGCCTGAACCAAGGGGCCTGTGTTTTGCAGCTGGCGGAGCTGAGAGGGGTTCCTCGTGGCCTGTATGATGGACCTGTGTGCGAGGTGTCTGTGACACCCAAGACAGTCACTCCAGCCTCGTCGGCTAAGACATCTCCAGCAAAGCAGCAGGCCCCACCTGTCCGGAACCTGCACCAGTCTGGATTCAGCTTGTCTGGTATGGTTATGGTTTGGGGAGGGCCCAATTCTGCAGGAGGCAGGTGAGTCTGAAATCACTTTTGTAGAAGGAGAAGAGGCAGAAAGGAATGGTATTCCCATTTTTCCCAAAGTGGGAAATACTAATATCACCAGAGATGTCATTCACAGCCAGTGGCCAGTGGCTCTCAGAGTCCTGACATCTGTTTGTATCACATATAATGGCACGATGTATACACTATGTGCAATACCCCGTATGTTAATAGGATGTTTTTTTCCTCTGTTTTATAGCCATCCTAGAAAAGGATATGGTGGTATTTCAGGATGTCTCTTCTCCCCTAATAAGCAATACAATTGACCCTTGACCAATGGGATTGAACTGTGCAGGTCTACTTATATGTGGATTTTTTTCCAATAAATACAGTTGGCCCTTTATATCTGTGGATTCAACCAGATGTGGATCAAAAACAATATTTTTGCATTCACAGATTCTCAGATACAAATCTAAAATAGTGTTTTTGGTCCATGTTTGGTTGAATCTACAGAGGCAAAGAGCCCATTGTAATTAAGTTTTGAGGGAGTCAAAATTATACACAGAGTTTTGACTGTGCAGGTGGTTGGCGCACCTGCCCCCTGCATTGTTAAAGGGTCAACTATATTGTGTAGTTCAGCTTATGGAGTTTCAGCAGCTTAACTTTGTAGTCCAAATGCTTGCTAGCTGTGCCTCAGTCTCCTCATCTGTAGAATGGGTATAAAGTAGTAGCTACTTTATGGAGTTGTGAGGATTAAATAAGTTAATGTGCATGTAAAGAGTTCAGAATAGAAACATTTGAGAATTGTTAGCTATTTGCTTGAATAAAATGTGTGATATTAGGGATGATGAGAGGGAAGAGTCAAGATTTTAGAGCTTCTACACTTGAAATTTCTTTCCAGTTCTTCATTTGGCCCATAACTAGAACCCTTCCACTTTTCTAGCCCTCTGAACCACAAATATGTATCCAGATTTCTATGGTGTGTTTAAACAGTTAATTAAATCTTTTTTTTTTTGTGGCAGATATATTTGATTTTAGAGCATTGCCATATATGCCATATACAGATAACTCATTTTAAAAAGATTTAATAATAATGACCCTTAGTTTTGTCATAAATTAAAATGGACATAATGGTGTTGTGCTATCTTATGTCAGCAGGCCATTAATGTAAGGAGCCATCATTCCCTTGCTTTTGATTAGACAGTGAGATGAGTAGTGTTAGGGGAACATAACACCAGAGGGCTGTGGCTTTGGAAAAGCTGCACTCAAACTGATGACCAGAATAGGGTCAGGATATAAGAGTCAGGAGAAAGCCTGGAATGGAGTGTTATTTTATATACTAGAGGCCCAGTGCACGAAGATTCGTGCAAGAATGGGTCTTCCTTCCCCTGGCTGCTGGGCATTGCTTTTACTCTGGCTGAAGCCACCTTTTGGCTCCGGCCCAGAGTCACCTTTCTGCCTTCCCATGCTGCTCAGAGGCCGGGAGTGGTTGGGGCAGTGTGGAAAGCCTGCGTCATCACCATGGCGATGACGCAAGCATCCCACCCTGCCCCCGGCCACTCAGTGCCTGCATATGCAAATTAACCTGTCAGCTTTGATGGGTTAATTTGCATAATCATTCCTGATTGGCTGGTAGGAGTCACAAAGGTACGTCAATTTACATCTTACCCTTTTATTAGTGTAGATAGCTTTACTTTTTCAAGTGATGGATCCAACTGGCTTCTGCAAGTATTGCTTTATACCAGCTGAGTCTTTGGCCAACTTGAGCTCATTACTTCTTTGTAGTTTAAACTTCCAGGTTGTTTTGAGGGGACAAAGAATGGTCCAGCCCTTAGACCAAGAACTCCTGTAACTCTGCTTTTGACCCTCACCCCTCTTTCCTCTTTAGGTGCTCAGATTGATGACAACATCCCCCGTCGCACCACCCAGCGCATCGTGGCGCCCCCTGGTGGCCGTGCCAACATCACCAGCCTGGGCTAGAGTTCCAGGGCCCATTCCACTGGGGGATAGGGGTTGGGGGATGTGACACCTGAGGACATTCTAAGACTTCCTTCCTTCCTTCCTTCCTTCCTTCCTTCCTTCCTTCCTTCCTTCCTTCCTTCCTTCCTTCCTTCCTTCCTTTTTTTTTTTTTTTTAAGAGCCTGTGATAGTTACTGTGGGGCAGCCAGTTCATGGGGCTCCCTCTTGGGCCTCACACTCCATCCCTCACCTGGAGTCACTGACTTTGCTCACCCACTTCTCTACACATCTACAAACATCACACCACGTCTACCCACCAACCCCGTACATGGGACTGCATCCAACACTTAGACATGCGAAACAAAGCAAATCACCATGAGGGTGTTTCTCATCTCCAACCACTGTTGTATTTATCGTCTTCCTTTTCATTGGGAAGGAAGATAAAGTGAATTGCCCAGAGCTGCCTTTTTCTTTTTAAATTAAAAAAAAAATGTTTTTGTTATGGGGTTGGGAAGGGGTGGGTGGGGTAGGGGGGAGATATTTTTAAATACTAAATTAGAAAACCTAATTCAATACTAATACAAGGGGTTTGAACTGGACATCCTAATGATGCAATTATGTAACCATCAAGCTGATTCAGGTGGTTGGCACATTCGGTGTGTCCCTCCTGAGAGGTTCCAGAATGTTTATATCACCATTCCGTAGTCTTCTGGGCTGACTGCTTTTAGAGCAGGTTTTCTTTTTGGCTTAGATTTTACTGCAGATCAAATCTTATCCTTGGTTCACTTCTCCTCCTCTCCTCCTCCTCCTCCTCCTCCTCCTCCTCCTCCTCCTCCTCCTCCTCCTCCTCTTCCTCCTCCTCCT
>JAAGEH010000101.1:1632645-1648392 GCA_011751065.1 Lasiurus cinereus | reverse complement strand
CTCTCTCTCTCTCTCTCTCTCTCTCTCTCTCTCTCTCTCTTTTAATTCGTTTCATGTCTATTTCTTTCTTTGTGTTTCCTCCAGCCCTTATCTCTGAAACACTGTTTTCTCTCCTTCCCCACTGCCTTTTCAAATGACCAGGTCTACAATTCTACTGTAGTCATAAGAACCTGCCTGGGAGGATGTGAGCTTTGTCATCACAACCATAGTCATCTGCTGTCCTTGTCCCTATAAGACTGGTGCTACCCATCACCATGAGGATATGCCTATGAGTCTGAGACACTACCCAGGTGCAGGGAAGGGCCGAGGTACCCACCCACACTGTCATGCCTGGGTCCAGAATAGACCCTGAAGCAGTGCCAGGATGTGGCAGAAGTCTGAGGCTACAGGACGTGAGAGTTTTTCCTTCGGGCAGTGCTAGCTGGTGAGATATAATCCAATCTGTAAAGTGAGCCCCTAAACCCAAGTGAGCCAACCAGTCTCTCAGGCCAACAACCAGCTCAGAATTGTTGAGCTAGTGAGAGTGGCCCCAAGAGCCTGCTGTTTCCTGGCTAAGTATCTTTTGGGGTTCCTGAACACAATGGGGCTTCTCACTTTGGGGGAAAATATTTTTTTTTCTTGTCCCATTATTTCAAAAGATATCATGCAATACAGGGAGGCCTTTTAAACTCTGAAAATTCTTGGGAAATTGGACGTAAAGCCCATTTTACTTTGCAAAAGAAAACATCTGCTTAATGAGTGTGATGTCACATCAGAGCTGTTTGTGGAGAAACTTACACATCAAACATGTGGCCCATAGAGACCGACGGTGACCTGTGTCAGCATCTTCCCTTTTTGTCTCAGTGACCCTCTCACTAGCTGCCTTTGTGCCACCCCTGTTTTTGCTGATTTGTGTTGCTTGCCCTTCCAAACATGGATACAGATTCTCCTAGGTGATGTTCTGCCTGCAGGCTTTCATAAAACCCAACTGCTTTTGTGAAGTGTAACACAAACAAGTAGGTCATCCCATCATCCCACTTGTCTTTCTGCACATTTTGCCTTTGGGGTTATGGTTGGGGTTTATTTTTTTATTACTGTTGTTGTTTATTTGTTATTTGAAAAGGAAATTGCACTTTTAAAGAATAATTGGTTAACTTAATATATTTGCTTTTTTTTTTTCTCACCTTCACTTAGAAGAAATTTGAACCAGTTGGAAAAAAGTATTTTTGTTGTTGTTTCAATTCTAAGAAACACTCGCAGCTCTTCAGTGTTCACTTGAGTCTTCCTGTCTTTCCTGTACCAGTCCTGGTCATTTTGGTTATTTGGATTGTTTTCTTAAAACTGCTTGAAACCTGGAAATTTCCACAGGCTGTGTAAGCATGTGTACCTGTTGGCTTGCTTTGTGTGTCTGTTAAATGAATGTCATGTCTAAATGCTAAAATAAATTGACAGTGTCTCAGATCTGAATAACTGCAGTGACTTGATGCTCTGAAACAGTGTAGGATTTCATAATAGATGGTTCTTAATCCTTGGAATTGTGATTGTGACCCATGAGGAGGAACTTTCAGTGCTGAAGTTCATCATCGTGTGTAGCCAGAAGAGTACCTTTTTTTTTTTGTAACCACTGTCTTAATGACAAAATAATTATGGTTAAAAAACAAGTCTTGTGTTTATTATTCCTTAAGAACTCTGTGTTATATTACTATGGAACGCCTAATAAAGCAAAATGTGGTTGTTTCACAGCTGTGTCTGTGTTGAGATGTTCAAGAGGCAGCTACTTGGCCTGGCCTTCCAACACCACCTCCCTTCCCGAAGTGTTCCTGGGCCCTTTGACCTTGCTTTGGTGACTGTCCCAGTTCCAGAGTTGTTGCTGCATGTCCAGGCCACTGAGGTCTGATTCCCAGCAGAGCTCTGCATGGCGGAGCTGAGTGTCAAATTCGTAGACTATCGTGGGGAGACCACCAGGTCCTGGAATCCAGCTACAGACCTACCACGGGACATGGGAGTGGCCGGGGCCATGTAGGTTAGTATAGGTGACTCTGGGGTTTCCCGTGGCACCCTTGAGCTACATGGGGATATGGAAGATGAGAGATTAATGTGTGTTGATTTGCATCAGTACAGGAACTCGAGAGAAACTCAGACATAAATAATTTGTTTTTCTGTCCCCAAGCCAATGTTGAGCGGGCCTGTCAGGGGTGCGAGCAGGCTGGTGCTGCTTGTCCCCACAGCCCCCGCTAACTGGTAATTTTGATTTTGAAAACACGGAGTGAAGAGGAGGTATGCTTGGGGCTCCCAGGCCATTGTAGGGCTGCTGACAGCCTTTTCTTTTCCTTTCCCTTTTTGTTTTCTACCCCCGCCCCCCTGTCCAAACAGGATATCAGGTGGTTTACTATACCAAGCTTTTATAAACAGTACTTGAGCAAAGGGAAAATGAGAGCAGGAAAAATAAGATAAGGCATGGGATTAGCATAGCATGCCTGCCATGAGGTTGGGAAATTATGAGGGAACCCGGAATGTCCTAGCAACAAATCAAAACAAAGACATAGCAAGAAGCAATATAACATTTACAGTGACCAGAAAATAAATACACCCTTCAGAAGAAATAAGGACCCTGGTCCTCGCCTGAGGACAACTGTGGGGACCCCAGGAGCCAGTGTTGCATGTCTAGGGCTGGCTCCATGGTGTGCCCACGACTCAGCATTAGGATCCAGGAAATTCAAGTCTGTCCAAGAGCTGAGGTGGGGTGTGTGGAGGGACTATGAAGGCTGGCCCTAACACTGTTGGGACTTGGGCCAAGAGTTAGAAATCCCAGGCTCACAGTTTATTCTCCTGGCCCCACTCTGGCTTCCTCCCACACGCAGAGCTCATGCTGATGCTTGTGGAAATCCCAGTTCACATCCCAAGTTTCCCCCACCCCTAGAAGACACCCTGAGGCTGCCCACAGCAGCTATGAGCTCTGATCTGAAGGACAACCCAGCAGAGGCCAAGAGTAGGCATAGGCCGGGCCGTAGGCTTGGGTCCATTTGAACAGGGAATTGTGGGAGGATGGCGAAGATGCCGGTGCTCTAAAGAGGGAACCCTATGGGTGCCATGTGGCTAAATAGTGGGCCAGTTTTATAACTATGATTTAATCCAAGGAGATTGAAGAGCATCTAGAAAAGGTAAGTGGAGGCAGATTCCCCGGGAGGTGTTTTCGCCTTGCATTGCCCGCAGTTGGAAGTCACTTCCCCTGGCCAGTTTCTGTAGCACACCTTCTGTAAGAAAAGGCAGAGCCATTCCTTTCCCATCAACTGAGATGGGGATACCTGTCTTATTTACTCTGCAAGGTAGAGATGGTGTTATCTTCTCATCCTAACTCCCCGCTGAGGTCCAAATTGGAAAGGGCAAACCAAAAATCAGACATAGGGCCAAGCAGAGGTTTGGGAAGGAATGATAGGAAGCTGTTGGGAACAGTGTCTTAAGTGTCTTTCTAAAATAGAAATAGTTGACTGCAGAGATCACAGGACTATGAGACATCAGAGATGATGTCGACTGTTAATTAAAATAACCAGGTAAAGGCATATTGCTAATAGCTGACATTTATTACTATGTGCCAGGTACCTCTTTAAGGGCATTTCACATGTTAACTCAGTGAATCTTTGCAACAACCCAGCATAATTGTTGCCATCGTACAGGTGAGACAGAGGCACAGAGTTAACAACTTGCTCAGAAAAGGCTTTGAGACCGATCAGTAGGGGACTGGTGGTCGTGGTTTTGATCACTATTTTTCTACCATTGATGGGAAAGCTCCCATAGAAGGGTGTGGAGGAAAGAGAGGTAGAAAGTGTCAGAGGATAAGGCTGTGCAGGTAGTTAGGTAGACTCGGGAGCAAAACTGTGGATAGATGAGCTTTGCAGAAAAGAAGACATGGTCTCATGAAGCCGACTCCAATCAGGAGCTATATGGGCTCTAGGTAAAAAGAAACAAGGGGGCTATAAAATGCACAGCCAGGAGAAACATGGTTCAGAGAAGGGCGAAAGCTGCAAAGGAAAACAATAATAATAGTTTGAGTACATGAAGTTTTTCATACAAGATCTGGGGAAATGGTGTTGATTTGGTGCAAGATTGCAAATGTCTAAATGCACATAAATATTTTTATAAGGATATTGCAAACTGGAATAAAATAATGCCTATTGAAAATATTTTGAAAGGAGCAAAGGGACCTAGACATGCAAGTGCTTTGTCCTTTCATGAAGATTTGATATCAGGAGAGGGCTGTGCATATAGGAAGGGGACAGGTGGCTCCTTGCAAAGCTGGACATGATATGAGGGGAGTGGAGAAATTTGTGGCTCAAATAATTCATTGCATTGAGATTATTTGTGTGACTGGTAATTATGTGGCTACGTTGTGCTGCAGTTACACAAACAGTCCTCATCCCACTAAAGTGCATCCCACAGCACAGAACCACCTGGTAACCTGGTGTGTGTGATGGGAGCGGGCAGGTGCAGAGGCAGGTGGGACAGACTCCTACCTCCATGACCTTGCCCAGGGTCAGCTATTTTCAGCTTCAACTTGTGACTTGGGAGGCACCAGGAAATCATGATAGTCTCAAATGTGCTGCCCCCCCGCCCCAACCCCTACAAGAGAAGAAGGGGTAGCAGGGAACTTACTGATTTGCCATGACAACTCCTCAGGGCCAGTCCTTCCTCAGAAAAGACTAGATGTGCCCTGGGTTTTCCATTTCTGGTGGCTCTTTCCCTTGATTTCCCCTCTCCAAAGGTTCGCCATTTTCACCCATCAGCAATTCAAGAGCCTCTGGTTCACAGCAAGTTTCTTTCAGGAGGTCAACGTATTCTTGGTATTGCATGCCCTCTGCTGGACACACCTCTTTTCTCTCCTACATAGTTATGTGGTAAGAAAGAGATTGTCCTCAGGACTGCTTTTTTTCTCAAGAGAGCTAGGAATGGGGTCTAGCCCTCTGGTGGGTGTCCTGCCCAGATGGGCCTCCACTTTTATTTTCCACTCTCTGACCAGCTTTTCTATGCACCCTTCCCGTAACATTCAGGTTTTAACATCCTACACCTTTAACTATGTGACTTTTTTGTCCTCTAGCATCTTACCAGTACCTTGGCAACCATTTGTACTCTCTTCCTAGTTCTCACAATTCCCTTGAATCCATGTCCCCCACTTGTAACTGTTGAACACCCCCAGCTTGGAGCCTCCCTCAGACCTAGCCCTGCCAGCCCGCAGCCCCTGCACCGCCCTGTCCTCAGAGCAACCACTCCTGGTGAAGGACCTCCTGACCAATGGCAGCCCACGCCGTATGCCCCATCCCATCAGCCTGTACTGAGGTTGGCTGGTACCTGAGTAGATTTTAGCAGGCATGGCTTTGGTTGTAAAAATGGTTTCTCCTCCCTGGGCCTCATAGTTAATTTGAACGTTGTATTTCTTAGGTTTTCTTTCACTAAATTCTTTAGGTTATTTAAATTAACTCTGTACCAGCAAGACTAGTTTCCTTATTGTTTTACAAATATACCTGTTTGGCAAAATGATTCTTTGTAATTATACCTTGAGAGGTGATCCATGTCAGCAAAAGAGGATGAGTTTTTTGGTTTTATTTTTACCTTCCCCCCCTCCATGATAAAGGTGCTCCTCTCTGAAGAAGATAAAGATTCATAGTAAATGATATAAAAACTGTTGTTCATGGCACTGCTAGCTCAAGTACAGGAAACAGAATAGGATGAAGCTGATGACCTGAAGCTAAGTGGTAGAAAAGAAAACTAAAGGAAGCCTGGAGAACCTTCACTCATGGAAAGTTTCTTGACAAAATAGTAAAGACAGCTATTTCTCCTCCGTGGCCGACACTCCAAGACCTTTTGCGGCAGGGTTACACATCTTTGTGTGTTTCTACCTCAGTATGTTTGCTTGGAATACATCCTTCAATTCTTTTGTTAGTCCCCATACCTAATGATAATACTGGTAATAATAATAATATCAATAATATTAGTGAATATAATTTAGTGAGCAAAGGAAAACTGTTAGATCCATTTTATGAGGAAACTGAAGCTAAGAGAAGTTACTAGTAAATAATGAGCTCATCAGCCTCATAGTCCTGGAAATGGCAAAATTTGAAATCCATGAATCATCCTGGATGACTCTTTTGCTGAGTCTTGAGAGGGCATAGCAGGTAAGAGCGTGGGTTATGCAGTCTGCTGTGTGGATTGAATTATTGTTTAGCCATCTAGTAGCTGGGTGTGTGGTCAAGTCTTCGAACCTCTGAGCGTATTTCCTCCTTTGCAGGATGGGATAATAGTACGTCCTCTTTATGGTTGTTGTGAGGCTCACCTGGATTAGCGTGTGACTGTTCTTGGATCACTGCCTGGTCCATTCAGTGCTCAGTAGGTGTTATTGTTGCATTCACTGCATTGTTTGCCTTTCCTTCTTTCACCTCTATTGTGTCAATACTCAGTACTCAATACAGTCAGTACTCAATACTCAGTACTCAGTAGATGCTTCTCAATTTTGCCTTAGGAGATGATCAGTTCTTTAAAAATAGAGACATGCTTTCTTTATTCCCCCATAGCATTTAGAACAGTTTCCTGCACAAATAGGTGCTGAATAAATGTCAACTGAGCTGTATTACAAGCAGATAGTATGATGTTCAAGAACATAGACTGTGGAGCCTCACTAATCTGGGTTCAGATCCCAGACCTGTCACTTACCAGCTGTGTGCTCTTGAGCAAGTGACTTAAGTATTCTGTGCCCCAGCTTCCTCATTGACACATTGGAGATAATGTTTTCCACCTTGTAAGTCTGTAGCGAGGATTAAGTAAGTTATTATATGAGAGGTGCCTGCAACAATGCCTGGCTCATCATAAGGACTATAGCAGTGCTTGCTCTTATTTGCATTTTCTTTTTAAGGTTCATGTTTCATCTCCCCAAGTAGACAGTAAGCTTTTTGGAACACATGACATTTAAATAAAGTGACTAACTCAACAACAGTTTGTTCCAACAAATTCCAGCAGGGCCATATGAGGCCAGGAAGTTCTCCTGTGCGTCTCTCCTCTTAAGTGGTAGCACAGTGACCCTGGCTCCTTCCATTCTCCAAAACCACTATCCTCAACACCTGCCTTCCAGTGTTGGCATAAGAGGGAGAGAGAGAGAGAGAGAGAGGGAGAGAGAAGAGTAGGTCAGGCCTAGAAATAGGCACATCATTTTTGTGGGGGTCCTGTATTCCAATGGCCAGAATTCATTTCATAACCCACCTACATGCAAATGGCTTGGGAAATATACCCAGAGTGGCCAGATTATTATGATCTCTGTTATTGTGTAAGATATGCACTGAGTAGCATAATAATCTGGTTACTCAGTGTATATCCTATACAATAAAAGGCTAATATGCAAATTGTCCCTTCGACCAGGAGTTCAATCAGCAGGCAGGCTGGCCAACCGCCCATGTCCCCTCCCCCTTGCTGGACCCCACTCATGCACGAATTCATGCACTGGGCCTCTACTATCTATCTATCTATCTATCTATCTATCTATCTATCTACACACACACACTGAGTGGCCAGATTATTATGCGTTCAGAGATCATAATAATCTGGCCACTCATTGTAGGTTTTCTGTGTTCCCAGGATGACAAGGAGACAGTTTAATTAACAAAGAGCATTGTCTCTGCTACACTAGAGAAGGGGGAGTTCCCCAAAGAAAAATCTGGTGATAGAAGTACAAGAGGAATGGAAAACACCATTGATTTTACTACACTCAGGTCAATTACAGAATTATTCTCCACTAGATGGTAATCTTATCACTTTACCTTAAGAAAAATAGGAAATTGCCCAAACCGGTTTGGCTCAATGGATACGGCCTATGGACAGGAAGGTCTCAGGTTCGATTCTGGTCAAGGACATAACCTTGGTTGCAGGCACATCCCCAAAGGGGGGTGTGCAGGAGGCAGCTGATTGATGTTTCTATCTCTATCCCCTCTATCCCTCTCCTTTCCTCTCTGTAAAAAATCAATAAATATATATATATGTAAAAGAAAAACAGGAAATTGATTTTCAAGGTGTTGCAGTGATTTATGTCAGACTCCATGGGTTCTAATTGCATCTGAGAGATCCCCTGGTTATAACCTCAGCACTTGACCCAGTTGGACTGTGTTCATGTATAAATCCCCTTCCTGCGGGGTTTACAGAGAGAAAGGCAGAGTGGCACGGATTGTGCTAACACGAGGTGGATCCCACACCAAACCCAGACACAATAGAAAATGATCAAATGAGGTCTCAGTCTAGAATGGCAGGCAGACTTATAAACAAATAATTGTGATTAGAGTTGTGCCAGAACTATAAACAACAAGGTACACAAGCAAGGCAGCTAATTAAGAGGGTGGGAAAGATTCCACAAATAATTCATGAGTCTTAAAAAATGAAGATAGAACAAAGAAAAAATGGAGAAGTCTGCTACTGCAGAACCCAGAGGCACATTTTCTGTATAGCTCAGGCCCAGTTCATTTCCAACGGCACTAATCTGATCATTAACTTAAGCTTTTTATGTAAACTTTTATAGGACCAAGTTGGAGCTTTTTATGTAAACTTTTATAGGACCATGTTGACGAGATGTTCTGTTTTTCTGGTTCTGCTGTTCATTGCCCAATAAGTTTTCTATCAGTTCTTAGTGACTCATTTGCAGATCCAATATGAGGCTACTTGTTGAAATGTTATAATGTTCACAAAGGATTACTCTATTGAAATTATTACTGTTCCTCCTCTCCCTCCCTGCCAGTTCTCCCTCTTCTCCACACCTCACTCTGCTATTCAGCATCCACCCATCCCAAGTTCCTACTCAGATAAAATGCTCCTTTGCCGGATTGCTGTTAAACACTTAATTCCAGTTTAATATGGGGACCTGTGTGCCCATCACCATGCCCTTTTCCTCCTGGGTGACAGGCCTCAGACCTAAAAGTCTCAGTTTCAAAATATTTGTTGAGGAATTTGGAATGAAACTATAAGAACTTAGCTTTGACAGGTTGCACAGGTTTGCCACTAGATGGCAGCAGTGTACGAGCTGTGCAAAAGCAAGTTTCTGAACCCTTGACACAGAGCAGGAGAACAGAATGCACCACTTCAATGAACAACCATTTCCTAGACAAACACCCCGCCAGCTACACAGAGATATGGGCTATCTTCTGTGTATGAGACCAGTGGATGACTCTGAGTTTGGAGTATCAATACAAAGTGAGCATGTAGATTTAACAAGAGTTACTAAAAAAGTTCATTACTAGGGGCCAACATCTCAGGTCTACCCCACCAGCCCTCTTAAGGAAGACAGTCTTCCTGTTACAGGTGGCCTGTTTTCTAATAGTTTACCAGCTGTTTCATCAGTTAGCCAACCAGGCCCAGTAGAATTTGGGCTCTTCACTTCCCCTGGTAGCCTGTTCTGGTTTTCATGTTGATGTTCTGTGAAGATAGCACAGAGATTTCCCTTACACTCCATACCCAGTGTCCCTTATTATTAATGTCTTTTATGAGTACTACAGGCTTGGTGCACAAAATTTGCTCCTGTGTTGAGTGTCTGCCCCCTGGTGGCCAGATGATGTATTATAGATGTATGATAGATATATATAGACGGTATATTTGTCACATTTGCTGAACACCCCCTGCCAGCCTGGTTGCCCCACGCAGCCTGCTACTTGGTTGTTTGGTTGCCTCTCACAAAACCTCCTGCCATCCTGGTTGCCCCATGCAGCTTGTTTGGTCGTCCATTCAATTGTGATGGTCGCTTAAGCTTTTATAAATATAGATGATACATTTGTCACATTTGGTGAACAAATATTGATATGTTATTAATAACCAAAGCCCATACTTCTCTCATTTTTCCTTAGTTTATACTTATTATCTTTTTTTCTGATCTGGGATCACATGTCTCCTTACATTCCTCTTGGATGGACAGCTTCTCAAACATTTGTTGTGTGTAATGGCAGTTATTTTTATTTTTTTTAATTAATGTATTACATGTATACATATTTTCCTAATGCCCCCCCATTCCATGCATACCCTAACCCCCCAGTGTCTTGTGTCCATTGGTTATGCTTATATGCATGCATACAAGTCCTTCAGTTGATCTCTTATCTATCCCACCTCTCCCTAACCTTCCTGCTGTAATTTGACAGTCTGTTTGATGCTTTACTTTGTTCATCAGTTTACAATGTTCTTTATTATCTATAAATAAGTGAGATCATGTGGTATCTTTTTTTCATTGATTGGCTTATTTCATTTAGCATAATGCTCTCCAGTTCCATCCAGATTGCTGCAAATGGTAAGAATTCCTTCTTTTTTATGGCAGCATAGCATTTCATTATGTAGATGTACCACGGTTTTCTGATCCTCTCATCTGTTGATGGGCACCTAGGCTGTTTCCAAATTGTAGCTATTGTAAATTGTGCTGCTATGAACATAGGGATGCATAAATCCTTTCTGATTGGTGTTTCTACTTTCTTAGGATATATACCTAAGAGTGGAATTGCTAGGTCAAATGGGAATTCCATTTTTAGTTTTTTGAGGAAACTCCATACTGTTCTCCACAGTGGCTGCACTAGTCTGCATTCCCACCAACAGTGCACAAGGGTTCCCTTTTCTCTGCATTCTCACCAACACTTGTCGTTTGTTAATTTGTTGATGATTGCCATTCTGACAGGTGTAAGATGATATCGCATTGTCCTTTTGATTTGCATCTCTTGGATAATTAGTGACTTTGAACATGTTTTCATGTGTCTCTTGGCCTTCCTTCTGTCATCTTTCGAAAAGGTGCTATTTAGGTCTGTTGCCCATTTTTTTATTGGGTCATTTATTTTCCTTTTATTAAGTTGTATAAGTTGGCTATAGATGTTGGAGATTAAACTTTTATCAGTGATAACATTTGCAAATATGTTCTCCCATACAGTGGGCTTTCTTGTTTTGTTTTTTGTTTTTTTTGTTATAGTTGTCATGATATTGCATCTACATTATAAATTACACGAGACAACATTATAAATTTTCTTTTAAACAATTCTGTGTAATTTAAAGAAACTAAGAAAAACAATGTCTTTTATATTGATCATTTTCAATTATCTTCATTCATTCCTGAAGATCCAATTTACTCTTGTGTATCATTTCTTTCAGTTCAAAGAATTTCAATATTTCTTGCAGTGTGGTTCTGATGATGACAGATTCTCTTAATTTTTATTTATATAAAAATGTATATTTCACTCTTATTCTTGAAGGATATTTTTATTACATATGGAATTATGGATTGACAGGATCTTTCTTTTTTTTCAACACATTAAAGATGTTGTTTTACTATCTTCTGGCCTTCCAGGGTTTCTCATTAAAAGTCACAGTTCTTAAATTACTTCCCCTGTATATAAAGTATCATTTTTCCAACTGCTTTATGCTTTATATTCTCTTTATGTTTGTCTTTCATCAGCTTTACAATAATGTGACTAGGCATGGATTTCTTTCTTATTTGGGGCTCACTGAACTTCTTCAATCTGTAAATTTTTTTAAAAATTAAATCTTTATTATTCAGATTATTAAATTTGTTTCTCTTTTTTCCCCTCCATAGCACCCCTCTACCCAGCTCCCACCCCTCCCTCTGCCCTTAGCTCCCTCCCATTGATCTCATCCATAGGTATATGATTTTTGTCCAGTCTCTCCCTGTACACCCCTCACCCTTTCCCCCCTGAGAATTATCAGTCCACTCCCTTTCTGTGCTCCTGATTCTATTATATTCACCAGTTTATTCTGTTGATCAAATTTTTAATTCACTTAAATTTTAGATTCACTTGTTGATAGATATGTATTTGTTGTTCATAATTTTTTGGCTTTTACCTTTTTCTTCTTCCTCTTCTAAAAGAGTACCTTTCAGCATTTCATATAATACTGGTTTGGAGTTGATGAACTCCTTTAGCTTTTTCTTATCTGTGAAGCTCTTTATCTGCCCTTCAATTCTGAATGTTAGCTTTGCTGGATAGATTATTCTTGGTTGTAGGTTCTTGCTATTCATCACGTTGAATATTTCTTGCCACTCCCGTCTGGCCTGCATCGTTTCTGTTGAGAAATCAGCTGACAGTCGTATGGGTGCTCCCTTGTAGGTAATAAACTGTTTTTCTCTTGCTGCTTTTAATATTCTCTCTTTCTCTTTTGCTCTTGGCATTTTAATTATGAAGTGTCTTGGTGTAGTCCTCTTTGGATTCCTTTTCTTTGGGGTTCTGTGTGCTTCCTGGACTTGTAAGTCTATTTCTTTTACCAGATGTGGGAAGTTTTCAGTCATTATTTCTTTAAATAGGTTTTCAGTATCTTGCTCTCTCTCTTCTTCTGGCACCCCCACAATTCTGATGTTGGTACGCTTAAAGCTGTCCCAGAGTCTCCTTACATTATGTTCACATTTTTGGATTCTTTTCTCTTCTTGCTTTTCCAGTTGAATGTTGTCTGCTTCTTTATATTTCAAATTTTTTACTTGATTCTTGCCTTTCTCTAATCTGCTGTTAGGACTCTGTATAATATTTTTTATTTCAGTCAGTGTATGTTTAATTTCTATTTGGTCCTTTATCATCTTTAGTAGGACCTTTTCCATCTCTAGTTGACTCTTTTGTATCGCTAGTTGGTCCTTTTTCATCTCCTCTTGGGTCTCACTAAATTTATTGAATTTTTCTAGCATATTCTTGAAAAACCTTATAAGCGTGGTTTTGAACTCTATATCCAGTCGTTTTTTTTCCTCCATTTCTTTTGTTTGTGATCCCTTCCTTTGTTTCGGCATTTTCACTATGCCGGGGAAACTTCTGTGTTGGATTCAGCCTTATGATACCAGATGCAAAACCAAAGAAGCCTCTGTTGAGCTTGGGAGGGGTGGAGCCTCAGGGCTTAAGGGACCGCCTTGCCTTCCAGTTGGCCCCGCCCTCCATGGCCCCTGAGCCTCACTTGACTGGGTAATCCCTGGAGCGGTCCTTGTGAGCAAGCCCTCGGTGCCTCTAACCGCTGCCTTTCCAGCTCCCCTGAGCACTAGGACCACACGAGTCTAGGTCCCCAGGGTTTCGCCCGAAACAGGGGCTTAGTGGAGTCAGAAGTGGCACAGTTCGGAGGGTCTGTCTCCCGCCCACTCGTGAAAGCCAGCGGCACAATCAGCAATCTGTCCTGCGCGCAGCACCGTGCGCGTGCGAGACCAGACCTGATCTTCTGCGACTCCCCTAAATTTCCGTGCACCTCTCCCTTTTCACAGTCCAAACTCCCCCCGTATGAGTTTCGCTGGATCTGGGGTTTAGTGTCGTAAAATAAGGGGTTCAATGCCGTTGGGAGTCTCCGTTTCCCTCCCGCCAGAGAAAGCCAGCCAGGTACTCCGGCACCTGCTCTCTCAGCGCGTGCGTGCGTCTCAGTACCTCGGCTTTTTGCAGCTACTCTGGGTCTCCGTGAGCCCCTCTCTTTCCTTGTAGCTGTAGAACTTACACTCCGCCAGCTTTCCTGTGGTTCTGGATGATGTCCGTTCTGTCTTTTAGTTGTAGTTTTGAAATTGTTGTGCGAGGCAGCAGTGTAGGTGTTTACATATGCCGCCATCTTGGATTCCTCCTGTTTTGTTGATGGTTTCTTTTTGCTGTGCAAAAAAAGCTTTTTATTTTGATGTAGTCCCATTTGTTTATTTTCTCTTGAGCTTCCACTGCCCTTGGAGCAGTATCAGTGAAGAAGTTCTTTTGGCATATGTCTGAGATTGTGCTGCCTGTGGATTCCTCTTGTATTTTTATGGTTTCCTGTCTTATATTTAAATCCTGTATCCATTTGGAGTTTATTTTTGTGTATAGTGTAAGTTGGTGGTCTAGTTTCATTTTTTTTTGTATGTATCTGTCCAATTTTCCCAACACCATTTATTGAAGAGACTGTCTTGATTCCATTGTATGTTCATGCCTCCTTTGTCAAATATTAATTGAGCATAGTGGTTTGGGTAGATATCTGTTATATTCCATTGGTCTATATGTCTGTTCTTGTGCCAGTACCAGGCTGTTTTAAGAACAGTTGATTCGTAATACAGCTTGAAATCTGGTATTGAGATCCCATTTACTTTATTCTTCTTTCTCAGGATTGCTGTGGCTATTTGGGTTTTTGTTTTTGTTTTTTGTTCCAGATGAATCTTTGGAGAGTTCTTTCTAGGTCTGTGAAATATGTTGTTGGTATTTTAATGGGTAGTGCATTGAATCTATAGATTGCTTTGGGTAGTATGGACATTTTAATGATGTTGATTCTCCCAATCCATGAGCATGATATGTATGCTCTTCCATCTGTTTACATCTTCCTCTATCTCTTTTTTCAGCGTTCTGTAGTTTTCTGCGTATAGGTCTTTTATCTCCTTAGTTAAGTTTATTCCTAGGAATCTTAATTTTTTTGGTGCGATGGTAAATGGGGTTGCTTTTTTAGTCTCTCTTTCTGTAATTTCACTATTAGTATATAGAAATGCCATAGATTTCTTGGCATTAATTTTGTATCCTGCTACATTGTTGGCAGTTATTTTTAAGTACTGGCCAGGTATTTTTAAAATCCACACTCATAAAAGAGAAAGATGCAAATTGATCATTCCTCTGTTGCACCTACCAGACAATCAAGAGTGACTGTGCAAATCAACAAAGATGGCAGGTAATTTGCATATGCAGGCACCCAATAGCCTGGGTCCTGGGGATATCCTTGAGATCCAGGCCACTCCAAGCCTGTAGGCCTGCACATACACCCTGAGCTCCAGGGTCCCAGAATGCCTCTGGCCACTCCTGGCCTACGGGCCTTGGCACTGATGTGGGGGCAGAGGTTTGAGCAGGGCTGGAGTGGAAGCTTAGGGCGCCCTGCCCAAGCCATGGCACAGGCTTGATTGGAGGGGGTTGGGGAGAGAAGCCTTGCCCAAGCCACAGTAGAGGTTTGAGCAGGTCCTGAGCAGAGCAGGGGGCCCTGCCCAAGCTGCAGCAGATGCTTGATCTGAGACAGGGTGCCCTCCTCAAGCTGGCAGAGTCTTAATCGGAACCTAAGTTGCCTGACCAAGCCATGGTGGAGGCTTGAGCAGGGACTGAATGGAACCAGGAGGCCCTGCCCAATCTATGGCAGAGGTTTGAGCGGGCCTGAGCAGTGCCGGGGCAGCAGTGAGGCTACTTGTTGAAATGTTATAATGTTCACAAAGGATTACAGAGGAGTCCTGCCCAAGCCATGGCGGAGGCTTGAGCAGAACTGTGTGGGCCCTGCCCAAGCTGCAGCAGAGGCTTGAGCGGAGGTGGTGGTGGGTGCCAGCCTCAGCTTGCCAGAAGTACTGCCTCTGCATGTGAGCTGCATAGGAAACACCTTTTCTGATAGCTCATTTGCTAAGTTCCCAGTACACCACTTGCAGTGTTCTTGGTAACTTGGATAATAAGAATCCAAAAAGGTGATCTAGGGTTTTTCCATTACACTCCTGGATGAAAAAAACAAAGGTCTGCTGCTAGAGGGGTAAGAAATGTCATATCCTGCCCTAATGGGTTTGGCTCAGTGGATAGAGCCTGGGCCTGCTGACCGTAGGGTCCAGTTCAATTTTGATCAAGGGCATGTACCTAGGTAGCAGGCTTCTCCCCTAGCTGGGGCCCAGGTTAGGGCTCATGCAGGAGGCAAACCAATCAAAGTGTCCCTCTTACATAGATGTTTCTCTCTGTCTTTCTTTCTGTCTCTGCACTCTAAAAATCAATGGAAACATATCCTCAGGTAAGGTGAAAGAAAGAAAGAAAGAAAGAAAGAAAGAAAGAAAGAAAGAAAGAA
>JAAGEH010000101.1:1515228-1632635 GCA_011751065.1 Lasiurus cinereus | reverse complement strand
GAAAGAAAGAAAGAAAGAAAGAAAGAAAGAAAGAAAGAAAGAAAGAAAGAAAGAAATGTCATGTCCTATGAAAGACACATCTTGAAAATGCCTAAAGAAAGTTGTCATTTTTTCATGGTGAAGGGACTGGAATCTGTGTTGATGAAAACACCTTGGTGGCTGCAGTGGGTGGCAGTGACTGTAGCAGTGGTATGATGGGGCTGGTGCCTTCCCCTGATCAACCTGGTCACCTCCCACAGAGGGCCAGACTGCGGCTTAGTCTGTGAGAGGGGGCAGGCTGGGCTGAGGGACCCCATCATCAGTGCACAAATTTCGTGCACTGGGCCCCTAGTGTGTGTGTGTATGTATATATCTATATTTATATCCATCTCTCTCTCTCTCTCTCTCTCTCTCGATTTCAGAGGGGAAGAGAGAGGGAGAGAAAGAGATAGAAACATCAATGATAAGAGAAAATCATTGATCAGCTGACTCCTGCATGCCCCTACTAGAGATAGAGTCCTCACTCCATGTGGCCTGACTGGGAATCGAACTGTGGCTTCCTGGTTTATATGTCAAGGCTCAACTACTGAGCTACACTGTCCAGGCTGGTCAGGAATTTTGAAGGATGTGTATCAGTAGGGATTTATACAATGCTTTTCTCATGATTAGATGAGATTGTTGGTTTGGGAGGATGACCAAAGAGGTAAAGTGCCATTCTCATCACATCACATTTCATTCCATTGACTTATTACTATTGATACAAATCCCGATCTCCTGACATAAATGTTACCCTCTGATTTCTGGTATTGATATTTGTGTCTTCTCTCTTTTTTCCTTATTACATTAGTTAAAAATATAGCAATATCTATTTTTAAAAATTAAATTTATTGAGGTGACATTTATTAATACAACTAGAGGCCCAGTGCACGAAAATTTGTACACTAGGGGTGGGGGGTCCTTCAGTCCAGCTTGTGCCCTCTTGCAGTCTGGGACCCCTCGGGGAATGTCCACCTGCCAGCTTAGGCCTGCTCCCCAGGGGATTGGGAGGCTCCTGCCACCGAGGCTATGCTCGAAGCCATCAGCCCAGCTGTGGCTTAGCAGAGCTCTTCCTGTGGGAGTGCACTGACCAACAAGGGGCGGCTCCTAGTGGTCAGTGCACATTATAGCAACTGGTCATCCTAGTTATTCTGCTGTTAGGGTCAATTTGTATATAACCTTTTTATTATATAGGATTATATAGGTTTTAGAAGTACAATTCTATAATACATCATCTGCATATTGTACTGTGTGTTCACCACCCCAAGTCAAGTTTCCTTTCATCATCATTTATCCCCCCTTTACACTTTCCTACCTCCCTCAACCTTCCTTTCCCTCTGGTAATCACCGTACTATTATCTGTCTATGAAGCTTTTTTCTTAATCCCTTCACTTTTCACCTATCCCCCACTAACAATTCCCTACTGACAGCTGTCAGTCTGTTCTCTGTATCTATAGGTCTATTTCTATTTTGTTTGTTAGTTTATTTTGTTCATTAGATTCAACTTATAAATGAAATCATGTTGTATTTGTCTTTCTCTGTCTGGATTATTTCATTTAGCATAATAATAGTCCTGTGCTGTCCCAAAAGGTAAGATTTTCTTCTTTTTTATCATTGGGCTCTTCACTTCCTCTGGTAGCCTGTTTTGGTTTTCATTCGGTAAATGTATCGCAGCTTTTTTATTCACTCTCTACTCATGCACACTTGGGCTGCTTCCAAATCTTGGCTATCGTAAATAACACTGCAATGAACACAAGGGTGCATTTATTCTTTCCAATTGGTGTTTTAGGATCCTTAATATATATTCCCGGAAGTGGGATTCCTAGGTGAAACAGCAGTTCCATCTTTAAGTTTTTGAGGAAACTCCACATTGCTTTTCACAGTAGCTGCACCAATCTATTCCCACCAACAGTGTACAAGGGTTCCCTCTTCACCACATCCTTGCCAATACTTGTTGCTTATCGATTTATTGATGATAGCTATTCTGACAGGTGTGAGGTGAAATCTCATTGTTGTTTTAATTGGCATTTCTTTGATGATTAGTAACTTTGAGCTTCTTTTCATATGTCTATTGGCTATCTATATGTCCTCTTTGGAGAAGTGTCTATTCAGGGCCTTTACCCATTTTTATTTTTATTTTATCTTATTCTTAAGTACATTTTATTAATTTCTTACAGAGAGGAAGGGAGAAGGATAGAGAGCTAGAAATATCAATGAGAGAGAAATATCGATCAGCTGCCTCCTGCATGCCCCCTACTGGGGATGTGCCCACAACCAAGGTACATGCCCCGGACCGGAATTGAACCTTGGACCCTTCAGTCCGAAGGCCGATGCTCTATTCACTGAGCCAAACCAGTTTCGGCACTTTACCCATTTTTAAATGGATTGTTTTTTGGTGTTGAGTTTTTTAAGTTCTTTATATATTTTGGATATTAACTGCTTATCATATGTATCATTGGCAAATATATTCTCCCATACACTATGGGTTCCCCTTTCATTTTGTTGATGGTTTCTTTTGCTGTGCAGAAGTTTTTAGTTTGGTGTAGTCCCATTTATTTATTTTTTCCTTATTTCCCTAACCCTAGGAGACATATCAGTGAAAATCTGCTCTGAGAAATATTGGAGATTTTATTGCCTGTTTATTTTCCTAGGATTTTTTATGGTTTTGTGTCTAACATTTAAGTCTTTTATTCATTCCAGTTTATTCTTGTGTATGGTTTAAGTTGGTGGTCTAGTTTCATTTTTTTTTGGCATGTACCTGTCCAATTTTCCAAACACCATTTATTGAATAGACTTTCTTTACCCCATAGTATGTTTATCAAATATTAATTGGCCATAATGATGTGGGTTTATTTCTGTGCTCTCTATTCTGTTACATTGATCTATATGTTTGTTTTTATGCCAGTACTAAGATATTTTGATTACTATAGCCTTGTACTACAATTTGATATCAGGTAGTATGATTTCTCCAACTTTGTTCTCTCTCAAGATTGCTGCAGTTATTCAGGGTCTTTTTGATTCCATATAAATTTTAAAATATTTTTTTCCAGTTCTGTGAAATACACCATTGGTATCTAGATTGCTTTGGGTAATATGAACATTCCAATCCATAAACATGATATATGCTTCCATTTACTTGTATCTTCTTCAATTTCTTTTTTCAATGCCTTATAATCTTCTGAGTATAGGTCTTTTACATTCTTGGTTAAATTTATTTCTAGTTTTGTTTTTATGCAATTATAAATGGTATAGTTTCTTTAGTTTTCATTTCTTATAGTTCATTATTGTTGTGAAAAATGCAACTGGTTTCTAGATATTTATTTAGTAATCTGCTACTTAAATAAATTTGTTTATCAGTTCTAGATTTTTTGGGTGGAATTTTTAGGATTTTCTATATTCAGCATCATGTCATTTTCAAATAATGGCATTTTTACTTCTTCCTTTCCAATTTGGATGTCTTTTATTTCTTCTTGTCTGATAACTGTGGCTAGTACTTCCAGTACTCTGTTGAGTAAGAGTGATGAAAGCAGACATTCTTATCTTGTTCCTGATGTTAAGGAAAATAGTTGTAGTTTTTGGCCATTGAGTATGATGTTAGCAGTGGGTTTGTCATACATGGTCTTAATTGTGTTGAGGTGTGTTCCCTTTTATTCCCACTTTGCTGAGAGTTTTTATGATAAATGGGTGCTGGATTTTATCAAATGCTTTTCCTGCATCTATTGATATGATCATGTGATTTTATTCTTCATCTTGTTTATGTGGTGTATAATATTTATTGATTTGTAGATATTGTACCAATCTTGCATCCCAGAAATAAATCACACTTTATCATGATGTATGATCTTTTAATGTATTGTTGGATTCGGTTTGCTAATATTTCGTTGATAATTTTTGTGTATATGTTCATCAGGGATATTGGCCTATAATTTTCTTTCTTTGTAGTGTCTTTATCTGATTTTAGAATTGGGATAATGCTGGTCTTGAAAAATGAGCTTGGGAGTCTTCCCTCCTCTTGAATTTTTTGCAATAGTTTGAGAAGGATAGGTGTTAGTTCTTTGAATGTTGGTAAAATTCTTCTGTGAAATAATCCACTCCAGGACTTTTATTTGTTAGGATATTTTTCATTACTGCTTCAATTTCTCTAGTTGTAATCTATCTATTTAGATTCTCTATTTCTGATTCAATTTTGGAAGCTTGTTTGTTTCTAGGAATTTATTATTATTTTTTTCAGATTGTCCAATTTGTTGGCATATAGTTGTTTGAAAGGTTTTCTTATAATCCTTTGTATTTCAAGGTGTCAGTTGTTACTTCTTATCTTTCATTTCTGATTTTATTTATTTGGGTCTTTTTTCTTCTTAAAGAGTCTAGTTGAAGGTTTTTAAATCTTGTTTTTTTTTTTTCAAAAAACAAGTTCTTCATTTCATTGATCTTTTATATTATTTTTTAGCTTCTATTTCATTTATTTCTGCTCTGATCTTTATTATTTCCTTCCTTCTACCAACTTTGGGCTTTGTTGTTCTTTTTTCTAGTTCTTTTAAGTGTAAAGTTAGAATGTTTATTTGAGATTTTTCTTGTTTCTTGATGTAGGCCTGTAATACCATGAATTTTCCTATTAGAATGGCTTTCACTGAGTGCCCAAGATTTGAGTTGTTGTGCTCTCATTTTCATTTGTTTCAAGGTGTGTTTTTTTAAAATTTCTTCCTTGATCTCATTGTTAACCCATTCATTGTTTAGTTACATGATATTTAACCTCCATATCTTTGATGGTTTTTCTGTGTTTTTTCCTTGCAATTGGTTTCTTGTTTCATACCATTAGGTCAGAGGAGATGCTTGATATGATTTCAATCTTCTTAAATTTATTGAGACTTGTTTTGTGTCCTAACATATGCTCTATCTAGGAAATGTTCCATGTGTACCTGAAAATAATGTATATTCTGCTATTTTTGGGTGATATTCTCTGAAATTATCAATTAAATCCATCTGATTTAGTGTATCATTTAATGGCACTGTTTCCTTGTTGATTTTCTGTCTGAAATATTTATTTATTGATGTTCATGGGATGTAAAATCTGCTTTTATGACTATATTACTGTTGATCTTTCCTTTTATGTCCATCAAGGTTTACTTTATATGTTTAGGTACTCCCATGTTGTTTGTATATATGTTAACTAGGATTATATCCTCTTGGAGTGCTCCCTTTATCATTGTGTAGTGTCCTTCTTTACCTCTTATTATAGCCTTGGTTTTAAATTCTATTTTCTCAGATATAAGTCTTACTATTCCAGCTTTTTTTTTCATTTCTATTTGCATGAAATATCTTTTTTCATCCTTTTACTTTTACTGTATGCTTCTTTTATTCTGAGGTGGGTTTCTTGTAGATAGCATATAGAGTGGTACCTCGAGATACGAGTGCCCTAACATACGAGATTTTTGAGATACGAGCTGTCGAGCGAGCGATTTTTTGCTTTGAAATACGAGCAACATTTGAGAAATGAGTAATCAAGAGGATCGGCCGGCTGCACACGACCCACCAGTTTACCGTGACTCGAGCATCTCATAGTTTCCCAGGCCTCAGTCAGTGTGCTTGTTTACCTCGTTGTCGAAGCATCTTTTGTGCATTTACATACTTTATCACATTTCTTTTTATAACCATGGGTCCGAAGAAAGCGAGTGGAAAGGTCAGTGCTCAGAAGAGGATGATGTCTATTGAATTAAAGTGTGAAATCATAGAAAAATATGAGCAAGGTGTGCGAGTGGCTGACTTGGCGAGGCAGTACGGGCGTAGTACTTCAACGATATGCACTGTGCTTAAACAGAAGGAGTCGATAAAGGGTATAATGCCAGCTAAGGGCGTTACAATAATTTCTAAGCTCTGTAGCTCTCTCCATGAAAAGATGGAGAATCTACTGTTGGTGTGGGTGACGGAGAAGCAGCTTAAAGGAGATACATTAACACAGGGCATCATATGCGAGAAGGCGGGAGAGATTTACGGCAATTTGCTGGAGCAGACCCCGCGCACTTCCACGGATGAAGCATCAAAAGACTGATTTAAAGCCAGTAGAGGATGGTTTGATAACATCAGGAAAAGGCCCAGCATTCACTCCATGGTCAGGCATGGTGAGGCAGCAAGTTCGGATGTGAAGGCAGCTGAGGATTACCTCAAAACTTTTTCCGAACTGATAGAAGCCAAAGGATATATCCCCCAGCAAGTCTTCAACTGTGACGAGACAGGGCTTTTCTGGAAGAAGATGCTGAGTAGGACTTATATAAAGGCAGAGGAGAAGGCGATGCCAGGCCACAAACCCATGAAGGATAGGCTAACTCTCGCACTGTGCGCTAACGCGAGTGGCGACTGCAAGATCAAGCCTCTGCTTGTATACCATTTGGAAAACCCCAGAGTCTTTAAGTCACATAAGATTTTAAAAGATAAACTGCAAGTTATGTGGAGGGCAAACCCGAAGGCATGGGTCACCAAGCAGTTCTTTGTGGAGTGGGTAAACCTGGTTTTCGGCCCTTCTGTTAAGAAATATCTACAGGAAAACAACCTAACCATGCAAGCCCTCCTCGTCCTCGACAATGCTCCTGCTCACCCACCAAACCTCGAAGATGAACTCCTCGAAGAGTTCAAGTTTCTAAAGGTTGTCTACCTACCTCCCAACACCACTCCTATCCTGCAGCCCATGGATCAGGAGGTGATTTCTAATTTTAAAAAGCTGTCCATCAAGCACCTGTTCCGGCGCTGCTTTGAGGTGACAGAGAACACAAACCTCACCCTTTGAGAGTTCTGGAAGAACCACTTTAACATCATGATATGCCTCAGAATTATTGATCAGGCCTGGCTGGGTGTTACAACGAGGACTCTGACCTCTGCATGGAAGAAGCTGTGGCCTGAGGCTGTAGCCAAAAGGACCTTCGAAGGATTCGAACCAGACGTGCCAGTAGAGGAGGAGATACGTAGGAAAATCCACGGGCCTGGAGGTGGATGAGAGAGACGTGAATGAACTCATGGAGGAGCACTCTCTGGAACTCACCCCGGAGGAGTTACAAGAGTTGCAGTCTCAGCAACATGCGGAGGTTCTCTAAGAAATTGGTTTCGAGGAGGAGCCAGAGGTGGAGGAGATCTCTACAAGTGAGATAAAGGAGATCTTAGGAATGTGGGAGAGGGTGTCACACTTCGTGGAAAAGAAACACCCCGAAAAAGTTGCTACTGGTCGTGCATCAGAGCTGTTCAATGAAACTTGCCTCACCCATTTCTGAAACATTCTGAAAGGGAGGAAGAGGCAAACCTTGTTGGACACGTTTTTTTTTAAATCGGCCAAAAAGGCAAAGACCAGTAGCAATTAAGTTCAGTGAAGATTAGTTAAGTTACATTCAGTTTAGGGATAAAGTGTAGCATTAAGAGTGTAACGAGTAGGTAAATACACTTTATAAAACCAGTTTATTCCTTTACATTCTCTTTTATTATGTTTTTATACAATATTTGTCATTTATAAATACATTTTTCTTATTCAAAAACACATAACAAGAACGGGGGTGGCATTTTGGGGGCTGGAACGGATTAACGGCATTTCAATTGATTTCAATGGGGAAATTTGCTTTGAGATATGAGCAACTTGATATATGAGCAAGGTTACAGAAAGAATTAAACTCGTATCTCGAGGTACCACTGTATATGGCTTTTATTTTTTTTTACATTTAAAGTCACTTATATTTAAAGTGATTATTGATAGGTATGTTTTTATTGCTGTTTTATCCTTTTAACTATATTCTTCTGTTGTTGCTGCTCTTTTACCTTCTTCTTTCCTCTTCATCTTCTTCAAGCAGGCCCTTTAATAGTTCTTATAATACTGGTTTGGTGGTAACAAACTCATTTCCTTGCCTGGGAAGCTCTTTATTTCTTCTTTAATTTTAAATGATAGCCTTGCTGGGTGAAGTAATCTTGGTTGTAGGTTCTTGCTTTTTATCACTTTGAATATTTCATGCCAATCTCTTCTGGACTGGGAAGTTTCTCTTGAGAAATCAGCTGACAGTCTTATGAAAGCTCCTTCCTTATAGAAACTAATGATTTTTTCTGTTGCTGCTTTTAAGAATTCCTCTTTCTTTTTAATATTTGCCATTTTCTAGGTGTATTGGTTAATAATATGTATTTTGTAATAAAAGAAAACATGATAATTTCAAGAGAAACATAAAAAGTGCTTTATTCAAAGTAATGTGCATCACTATCTACACATTTTCTCCATCTTTCAGGTAATTTGAGGATACTATCCCAATAGAACATTTCTTGTTTTGAAACAAACCATTCAGAGACCCAATTTTCCACTTCATGTTTTGAAGTGCTGCTCAGAAAGTGCATGTGCCGTAGATCAGAACAAGTGGTAATCTGAAGGAACAAGGTCTGGTAAATACAGCGTATGGGTTAATATTTCCCAGGCAAGATCTTTTAACATGTCTTTTTTAAAAAAATTAAATATTTTTATTGTTTCAGAGAGGAAGGGAGAGGGAGAGAGAGATAGAAACATCAATGAGGAGAAAGAATCATTGATTGGCTTCCTCCTGAATGCCCCCGACTGGGGATTGAGCCTACAACCCCAGGCAAGTTCCCTTGACCGTAATCAAATGTGGGACCCTTTGGTCCACAGGCTGATGCTCTATCAACTGAGCCAAACCAGTTAGGGCTTAACGTGTCTTTAACTGGTTTTGAAGTGTGTGACGGTGCATCATCATGAAACAAAATTACTTTGCCGTGTCTTCTGGCACCTTCTGGTCTTTTCACGATCTAAGTGTGGTTCAAATTGATTATTTATTGTCAGTAGTGATCAGTATTAATGGTTTCACCTGGTTTTATAAGCTCATAATGCACTTCACCTTCTTGATCCCACCAAATGCAGAACATTGTCTTCTTTCTGAAGCAATTTGGCCTTGCAGTTGATGTTGATGGTTGACCTGGATCAACCCATGATTTTGTGCATTTGGATTCTCAAAATAAATCCACTTTTCATTGTCAGTCAAAATTCAATGCAAAAAAACACTTTCTTTTGTGACGTTGAGCAACATTTTACTGAAGACTTTTTGGTTTTCCATTTGTCGTTCCTTCAGTTGATCTGGTACCAATTTTCCTTCCTTTAAAATCTTTTCCATTGTTTGTAAATGATTGGAAATTGTTTGCTGAGCAATATTTAATCTTTCTGCAAGTTGTTTTTGAGTTTGACATGCATCTTCATCCAATAATGCTTGTAATTGTTGGTTTTCAAACGTTTTTGGTTGACCTGGATGTTCTTTGTCTTTCACATGGAAATCATCACTTTTAAAACGTTTAAACCAGCATTCACAAGTATCTTGAGATAGACCATGTTCACCATAAGCTTTCTGAAGTATTCAGCAACACTTTTCTTCAAAATAAAGTAATGAATTAAAACTTTCCTCAAATGCTCTTTTTTTTGGCCTCAGTCTGATGACTCCCTGAGCCCCACTACAAAGGTAATAAGCATAAAAATATCTATGATGTTAACACTTTCAGAAAATTTGACATATGAAGTTTTGAAGCTTGTGGTCAATGCAACAAAATAGCACACCTATCAAATTGCACATATATCAACATATGTGTAACTCCACCTATTGAAAAAATCTGCATTATTAACCAGTACACCTAGTACTTATGATGTGTCCTGGTGTGGGTCTCTTTGGGTTTATCTTGAATAGGAGTCTCTATGCTTCCTGGACTTTTGTGTCTGTTTCTTTCATCAGGTTAGGACATTTTTCAGGCATTATTCCTTCAAGCAGATTCTCAATCCCTTGTTTGCTCTCTTCTGCTTCTGGTACCCCTGTGATACCAATATTGGTTTGCTACATGTTGTTCCAAATGTCCCTTAAGCTATTCTCAATTTCAAAAATTTCTCTTATTTTGCTACTATAATTCAATGTGGGTTTTTTCTTTCCTATCTTATCTTCCAAATACTGATTTAGTTCTCTGCTTCATCCAACCTACTTTTTATTTCTTCTAGTGTGTTCTTCAATTCAGATATTGTCTTCTTCATTTCTGACTAGTTCTTTTTTTATGGTTTTTATGCCATTTTTATCTTGTTGCAGGTCTCACCAAGTTCCTTGAACATCATATAACCATTCTTTTGAACTCAATATCTGCTAAATTGCTTGCCTTCATTTCATTTAGTTATTTTTCTAGAGATTTCTCCTGTTCTTTTATTTGGGTATGTTTCTTTGTATCCCCATTTTGGCTTTCTCTTTGTGTTTGTTTCTATGTATTAGGTAGATTTACTATGACTCCCAGTTTTGGTAGGTGACCTATATAGGAGGTCTTCTGTGGAAAACCCTGGTTCAGTCTCCTTGATCACCCATACTGCGTGCTCCAGGAATGACCCTTATGTGGGTTATATGGGACCTGCTGTTGTAATTGAATCTTGATTTGTATTGGCCCATTTATGTGTGGGGTCACCCTCAGGCTGGATGAGCATGAGAATCAACCCTGACCACAGATGCTGACCACACAGAGCAGAATTTGCCTCATCAGGGTCTTCTGCTTGCCAAGATCCTCCTTTGGATATTCTACTTGTGAAGCTAATTGGATCTTGCTCTGATTTTGTGTGTTGGTTCTGGGGCCTTTTGGGGCCATCTCCGGGGCATGCCAATATCAGAGGCTGCCTTTGACTGACTCTGGGCAACCTGTTTGGAATTATAAAGCAACCCACAGTTTGTGGTTGCCTCTGCTGGGATTGGATATGTGTAGAAAGGATCAAGCTGAGCACCAGGTTGGCTTTTACCAGCACTAGGCCAGGAGCAGGTCAGCAAAAGTTGCAAGAAAACCTGAGATCCACCTTTCCTGACTCTGTCTTCCAGCTGCCTGTTAGGATCAGTCACTGAAAGAGCTGCTGGCAGTACAAGTTGCAAGAAATAGATTCCTAGAGAGTCACCAGTTAGGGATAAGTAGTATTCACCAGATTGATACAGGTTCAAATTTGGTGCCAGTGCTGGGTCTGAGGCCACTCAGCAAATGTCTTAGGCTATACAAAATCTAGTTGTGATGCACTGGGTGCTCATATACCTTTGTAATGGTGCTCAGGGAATCATCAGGCTGAGACCAGCAGAGTTTATGAGGACCTAGTAGACCAAGATTTGGCTATGTGAAGGGAGGGCTCTGAACTCATCATCTATGCAAGGGAAAAATTTCTGCTGTCCCAGAGCCAACCAACTCAGTCTGTCCTAACATCTGCAAGGAGCCTGATCTCAACAGGGCTAGGCTGCTCAGAGTTGGGAGAGTGGAAGATGCTGGTCAGGCTTATTGCCGGATTCTTCCCTAACCTAAGCATGGTAGAGCCACCAAGAGTCAAGAGGGTGGGTCGGGCTTCTAGGAGCCCAGAAGGTGGGGCTAGCAGATCTCCTGTGAGGGTTCCAAGTTCATGGGAAAGTGGAGGGAATGGCTCTCACTCCAAGGCCACAAAACTCACTCACTGATACCCCCTGGGTCTGCCCAGACCTCTACACCCTGGTCTAAGCTAAGCCACTGACACTTCAGAAGGGAATAAGCTCTGAAGGGTGTTGTGACAGGGAGTCCAGAGGGTGGAGCTGTTGTCTTTCCCTGAAACTGATGCTGTCAGGAGGCACAGAGCTCCATCCATGAAAGACTGTATCTGTGTGTGGTGCACGGGGATGCCAGCAGCTATCCCCTCAGCTCTCTCCCCAAGATCCACAAACCCCAGACTCTAGTCATATGATTCTAGCCTGCTCCACCCTCCCAGGGAAAATGGTTGCAAATGAGATTTTGTACATTGGCCCTTTAAGAGCACTGTATCCCTAGCAGACTTCTATCTTTCCCTGGTGGATAGAATCCCTGGTGATTTCTACAAATTGATGTTATGTAGTTGCCTCTTCCCAGTTCTCCTGCTCTAGGCTGGGGAGCAGGGTATGTGATTGAAACTCCACATTAATCAGGGGGAACCTTTGCAGCCGAGATATCCCTCCAGAATCTCAACTCTTGCCTACAGGAGTGGGGCCAGCCCTTTTAGTGTGTCCATGCTTCCTGCCAGTCTTGATGCAGCTTTTTGTGGTTATAAGACTTCTCTTTAGCTAGTCTACTGTTGGTTATTCAGGTTGATTGCTCTATATTTTAGCTATAATTCCAGTTTGTGTCTGCCATCTTGAATCAGAAGTGTAACTATTCTTTTTTTAAAGTATCCTTTTTTTAAAATAATATATTTTTATTGATTTCAGATAGGAAGGGAGAGGGAAAGAGAGATAGAAACATCAATGATGAAAGAGCATTACTGGTTGGCTGCCTCCTGCATGCCCCACACTGGGGATTGAGCCCACAATCTGGGCATGTGCCTTTGACCAGAATTGAACCCGGGATCCTTTAGTCTGCAAGCTGACACTCTGTTCACTGAGCCAAACTGGCTAGGGCACAAGTGTAGCAGTCTTATTGGTCTTCTTAAAGAACCAGCTTTTAGTTTCATTGATTTTCTTTATTGTTTTACTATTTTTTATTTAATTGATAATTTACTCTGGTCTTCATAATTTCCTTCCTTTCTGGGTTTAATTTGTTCTTTTTCTTCCCCCGTAGTTTCATAAAATGGACCTGAAATATTTCTTCTTTTATTAAGTAGGTATTTAGTGCTATAAATTTCAGCCTAGTTAGTGCTTTGCTTTCTTCTTTTATCCATGAGTACTAAGTGTGTTATTCATTTCTAAATATTTGGGGATTGTCCAAAGATTTTTTTTTTTGCTATTGATTTATATCTTAATTTTATTATAGTTAAAGAACATTATTTGGTATGAGTTAAATGAATGTAAATATATTGAGAATTATTTTATGGCCCCAAATGTATTCCATCTTGAAAAATGTTCCAAGTGCTCTCAAGAAGTATTTCTGTTGTTGGTGGATGGAGTGTTCCATAAGTTCAGCATGTCAAGTTGGTTGAATGAGTCATTCATATCTCACAGTGTTCACACTGATTATCTGTCTATTCTTATATAAATTCATACCTTATCTGAGAACAGTTTGATCTGAAATTTAGAACAAGGTTAAAGTAAAAAAAAAAGTATTCTTTTTTTAAAATATATTTTATTGATTTTTCACAGGGAGGAAAGGAGAGGGATAGAAAGTCAGAAACATCAATGAGACATCGATCAGCCGCCTCCTGCATGCCCCCTACTGGAAATGTGCCCGCAAGCAAGGTACATGCCCCTGACCGGAATCGAACCTGGGACCTTTCAGTCTGCAGGCCGACACCCTATCCACTGAGCCAAACCGGTTTCAGTTAAAGGCAGTATTCTTATTTTGTCCCCAAATCATTGTGGATACAGTTGTTACATTTCCCAAAGTGAATTCCTAAAAAATACTAGTCTGGTGAGATGCTTTGTGAAAACCATGTCTTCTAGTGTCAAATGGGTATGGGACATTTGGGGAGTTAGGATACATATAAACACATAAAAGCTTGTTTAATTTGGTAAATTTATCATGTCTCAAATTTATTTGACCACAGCACTATTTTTACATTTACTATTAAAATCGTCAGAACTATCATTGAGACATATTTTAAGAAATAACAAGTAGATTTGATTGTTGTATTCCCACAGAAATTCTTCACCGTGTTAGAAAAATATTTTAAAAATTCTATTTTAGAAAGAGTCTGTTCTCCCCATGATAACAGATACCAAATTTTAGCAAATTCTGTTGAGATGATTATGTGATTTTTCTTTTTTGATCTATTGAACTGACATTGAATTAATTAATATATATTATTTTTAACATAAAGCTAATATCAATTTGTTAAAATTTTATTAGAAACTAGAGGCCTAGTGCATGAAATTCATGCATGGGATGGAGGGGAAGAAGTCCCTCAGCCTGGCCTGTAGCCTCTTGAAATCTAGGACTACTGGCTCTTAATCGCTGGCCTGCCTGCCTGCCTAATCACTCCTAACCATTCTGCCTGCCTGCCTCATTGCCCCTAACGATTCTGCCTAATTGCTCACCTCCCTGGCTGATAGCTCCTAACCACTTGCCTACCTGGTGGCTCCTAACTGCTTCTGCCTTGGCCCCCACTACTGCAGCTTTGTCCAGAAGGACATCCAGAATGATGTCTGGCAGGTTGTTTGGCTGTTTGGTCTAATTAGCATATTATACTTTTATTATTATAGATTTTGGATCACTATCGTTAAGATGGGCCTAATTATTTTTGTATATGCTGATTTTGTCAGGTTTGGTTTTGGAGCTAAAGTATTTTCTTAAATTAGCTAGGATTCCTTTTTTTCCTTTCTGTGCTGCAGAGGAGTTTATATAGCATAAGAATTGTCTGTTGTTTGAAAGTTTGAAAAGTTTGCTCATAAAATATCTGAGCCCAGAGCCATAATCGGTTATAAATGTGTGTGTAGTTAAGGGAATGTAATTTATTTCACATGTAAAGACTGGAGGATTGTTAAATGCTTTGCATATTGAAGAGGCCTCCTTAAAAATAACAGCAATCTAAGAAAACATGGGCTTCCTCCATGTTATCTGACATACGGTTTTTCTTTGTCAGGGGGATAAAGACAGGATTGATCAGCTGTGACTTCATGTAAAAAGTCCAAGCTGTACTCTGACCAGGACAGAGGCCTCTGGCTATTGTGAGCAAAACTGAGAGGCTGATCAGAACAGGACATCCTACCTAAGCAGAGACCCACTCTTCCAGACAGAGGCATAGCACAGGCCAAGGTGTGCACAGTTCTACAATAATTACCCTGTTATCGATGTCAAGTTGCATACCTAGTAGTCACCTTAGATAAACACTCTCTTGTTCAAGAGAAAATTAATTTCTGTTGCCTGTTTCTTAGCATCTACTATGTGTATTTAATAAATGAAACATGAGCCTGTAGTCTTTAGAGTGAGATTAACTTCTGGCATCTAACCTCTATGTTCATCTGGGATATCGGCCTGTGATTTTCTTTCTTTGTGGTGTCTTTATCTGGTTTTGGAATTAGGATAATGCTGGCTTCATAAAACGAGCCTGGAAGTCTTCCCTCTTCTTGAATGTTTTGGAATAATTTGAGGAAGATAGGTATTAGTTCTTCTTTGAATGTTTGTTAAATTTTCCTATGAAGTCATCTGATCTAAGACTTTTGTTTGCTGGGAGTTTTTGATCACTGCTTACATTTCATTAGTCAATCAATTATTAAGGTGTCCTGATTTTTCCTGATTCTGTGTTGGAAGATTGCACGTTTCTAGGAATTTGTCCATTTTGCCCTTTTCCTATTTGTTGGCATATAGCTGTTCATAGTATTTTCTTATAATCCTTTGTATTTCTGTGATGTCAGTTGCTACTTATTTATCATTTTATTTGGGTCCTCTCTTTTTCTTGGTGAATCTGGTTAAAGTTTTGTCAATCTTGTTTATATTTTCAAAGAACCATCTCTTCATTACATTGATGTGTTTTATTGGTTTTTTAGTCTCTATGTCATTTATTTCTGCTCTAATCTTTATTATTTCATTCCTTCTACTGGGCTTTGTTTGTTGTTCTTTTTATAGTTTTATTTTTTGGACTGGTGTTAGAGTGTTTACTTGACATTTTTCTTGTTTCTTAAGGTATAGACTGTAATGCTATGAACTTTCCTCTCAAGCCTGCTTTTGCTATGTCCCATAGATTTTGTAATGCTATGAGTTCATTTTCATTTATTTCTAAGAAGTTTTTGATTTCTCATTTAATCCATTGATAACCCATTCATTGTTTAATAACATGCTATTTAGATTTTTTTTTTTGGATATTTTTTCAGTTTTGTTTTTTTTGTGTGTGTGTATGTGTTTTTGTACTGTAGTTGATTTCTAGTTTCATGACTTTGTGATCTGAGAATAGGCTTTATGTGATTTCAGTCTTCTTGAATTTGTTAAGGCTTATTTTGTGTCCTATCTTGAGGTCTATACTTGAGAATATTATTTTGCTGTTTTGGAATGAAGTTTTCTGTAAATATCAAGTAAATACATCCATCCTTGTTTAAGATGGTTGTTTTCTTACTGCTTTTTAGTCTATAAATTCTATCCATTGTTGATAGTGAGGTGTTAAAATACCCTACTATGACTGTATTGCTGTTGATTTATCCCTTAAAGTCCACCAAAATTTTCTTTATAAGTTTAATAGCCCCTTGTTGGGTGCATATATGTTTATAAGGGTTATATACTCTTGTTGGATCTAATACTTTTAGTGTTATGTAGTGACCTTCTTTGTCTTTTTTATGGCCTTTGTTTTGAAGTCTATTTTGTCAGAAGTATTGCTACCTCGTTGTTGTTTTTTTTGTATTTTTGTTCTCATTTGCATGGAATATTTTTATCCATCACTTCACTTTCAGCCTGTGTGAATCTTTTGTTTTAAGGTGAGTCTCTTGTAGATAGCATATATACAGTATGTTTTCTTATTCATTTAGCTACCCTATGCCTTTTAATTGTATCATTTAATCCATTTGCATTTAAGGTTATTATTCACAGGTACTTATTTATTGCCACATTTTTACCTAATACCTATGTTCTTCTTCTTCTTCTTCTTCTTCTTCTTCTTCTTCTTCTTCTTCTTCTTCTCTCTCTCTCTCTCTCTCTCTCTCTCTCTCTCTCTCTCTCCCTCTCTCTCTCTCTCTCAACCAGACCCTTTGACATTTATTGTAATACTGGTTTAGTGAAAGAAGCTCCTTTAGCTTTTTCTTTTCTTTTCTTTTTTGGGGAGGGGGGTCTAGGAAGCTCTTTATTTTGCCTTTAATTAAAAATTAGCCTGGCTGCCTGACTGGTGTGGCTCAATAGTTGGACATCAATCTATGAATCAGGGGGTCATGATTCAATTCCCAGTCAGGGCACATACCCGTGTATGGGCTTATTCTCAAATAAGGGCGGTCCAGGAGACAGCTGATCAATGATTCTCTTTCATTCTTGATGTCTCTCTCTCTCTCTCTCTCTCTCTCTTCCCCTCTCTTTTTCTCTCTCTCCCCTTCTCCCTTCCTCTCTGAAATCAAGAAAAATATATTTTAAAATGATATCCTGGCTGAAAAGAGTAGTCTTGGATACATGTTCTTGCTTTTTGTAACTTTGACTATTTCATGCCAATTCCTTCTGGCCCATAGTTTTTCTGTTGTGAAATTAGCTGACAACCTAATGGGAACTCCCTTGAAAGTAACTGTCACTCTCCTGCTAACTTTAAGATTCTCTCTTTGTCTTTAACATTTGCCATTTTAATTATAATGTGCATTGGTGTGAATCTCTTTGAGTCTATTTTGACTGGAACTCTCTTTGCTTCCTGGACTTGTATGACTTTTTTCTTCCTCAGGATAGGGAAGTTTTCAGCTATTATGTCTTTAAAAAGGTTCCCCATCCCTTGCTGATTCTCTTCTCCTTCTGGTAACCCTATGATGCAGCTGTTATACTTGATATTGTCTCAGAGATCCTTTTGATTTTCCTCATTTTAAAAAATTATCTTTTTTTTTTTGGTACTCTGTTTAGAGGCATCATCTAATCTGCTATTGATTCCTTCTAGTGCATTCTTCATTTCAGGTATTGTATTCTTCACTTCTGACTGGTTCTTTTTATAGTTTCTATGTGCTTTTAAAAAAATATTTTATTGATTTTTTACAGAGAGGAAGGGAGAGGGATAGAGAGTTAGAAACATCGATGAGAGAGAGTCATCAATCAGCTGCCTCCTGCACGCCCCCTACTGGAGATGTGCCTGCAACTAGGATACATGCCCTTGACTAGAATCGAACCTGGGGACCCTTCAGTCTGCAGACCGACGCTCCATCCACTGAGCCAAACCAGTTTTGGCTCTATGTGCTTTTTAATGCTTACTATCTTTACACTTAAGTTTTCACTGAGATCACCCATTCTTCCCCTAAGGTCCTTGAGTATTCTTATAATCATCACTTCTCTTGTTTTCTTCTTACTCTAACAATGTAAAATGACCCTCTTATAAAACTGAAGTAAATATGCTGATTTGGCCTCTCCTTTTAGTTCCCCTTCACAAAAAGCACACCCACCTGGATGGTTTCTACTCTGCCTTGAGTTATAATTATGTATCTTTCCAACTTGAGTGATTCTCCACCTATTTAAGTGAATTAGATTCCAGGGAAGGCTCTCTTAATCAGGTACCAACTTGCCAACTTGCCTTGATAGAGGCCATTAGAAATTTTTAATTTTTACTAATTTTACCTGAATCTCATAGACATTCTCCATGCTCTGGTAAGTCTTTCATCTGGCCCTCCATACCCACCTGGAAACCACTCAGTGGGCTCCCACTGCTTCCAGGATAATGACAGCACTCTTTATAGTGCCTGCACAGCCCTGTGTGGTCTGGCTCTAACTGGTCCCTCTGCCACATTTCCTACTAGGCTTCCCTTACTCTCTGCACTGTGGCTTTCATGCAACACCTGTTATTTACCTGCTCTTACTTCCCTGCTTATTCAGCTTCGCTAAGTCTGAACTCCAGTGCAATTTTCTCAGGGAAACCTTCTGAGATCATCTGTAAATAGGCCAACTATTCCTTTCACAATCTTTTGGAGCATGGTGTACTAACTTGGCACTTATTACTGTTTAAAAGCTACATAAACTGGAAGGTCCAGGAGAGCAAGAGCTGGGCTTATCTTTGTCATCACTGTGAGCCCAGCACACACTATAAGCTTGGTGTATTTTTGTTGAGCCAAAGACTCTTGGCCTCCAGGGTTCTGAAACAGCTGATCTAATTTATGAGATGATTCATATTCAGCAAGAAAATGTACATCCAGCAGTGAAAACAACAGCCGCCCAAGGCAGTTGGAGGAACCTTGGTGATGAGATGACCCAAGCTGCCCTGTGACTTAAAGAGAAGGTTGAGGGCAGTATGGTCCATGCGAGGACCATCACCTTAATCTTGGCAACACAGATGAGATCATGGGCCCTTTGGAGCACTGTAGGAAGCTCACTGATTTGTGAAGCTGCTGAAAGCCACTTAGCTATGCATCTACCAATCACACTACCCAAGCCTACTATAGACCCTGTATATATAGGAGTTCCAGGGACCCAAACATCAGAATGAATGACTGTCCTGAGCACACTGCTGACACTTCCTTGATTTTGTTTCATTAAAAAGACCTCTCTCAGAAAACACTCAGAGAGATCATGATACTCTGCAAGATCAGATATGAGGGCACCTGCTTGGAAAAGAGGCAGAATACCTTTGAATTTCAGCTCTGCTGTGCATTAGCTATGCAACCATGGACAATAAGCCACTGCGCCAATGTGGGTCAGTGTCTCATGCAATAAGTTCAGAATAAGAATCAGAGTATCTGCCTTCCAAGGTTGCTGTGAAGATAAATTAAGAGAATTTGTTGGCATGCCTGGCACGCAGCATATACTCAAATTCAAGTTTTCATTATAATATAAAAATACATATACTTAAAATCAAATGTGGGAACACACTAAAACTAGCCCACTAACATACAGCATACACAAGAATAAACTAAAAATGGATAAAAGACCTAAATGTAAGTCATGAAACCTTAAAAATCTTAGAAGAAGCCATAGGCAACAAAATCCCAGACATCTTTCATAGCCATATGTTTACCAATATAATTCCTAGGAAAAAGGAAACTATGGAAAAAAATAAACACAATGGGACTACATCAAAATGAAAAGCTTCTGCATAGCAAAAGAACCCACCAACAAAGTGAAAAGAGAGCCCACTGTATGGGAGAACATATTTTCCAATGATACATCTGATAAGGGGTTAATTTCCAAAATATACAGGGAACTTATGCACCTTAACAAAAGGAAGACAAACAATTCAATTAAAAAAATGGGCAAAGGACCTAAATGGATACTTCTCCAAAGTGGACATACAGAAGGCCAAGTGACATAAGGAAAATGCTCAGTCATTAATCATCTGATAGATGCAAATTAAAATGACAGTGAGGTATCACCTCACACAAAGTGGCTATCATCAACAAATCAACAAAGGACAAGTGGTGGTGAGGATATGGAGAAAAGAGAACCCTAGTATACTTCTGGTGGAAATGCAGCCTGGTGCAACCATCATGGAAAATAGTATGGAATTTCTTTAAAAAATTAAAAATGGATCTCCCATTTGACCCAATGATGCCACTTCTAGGAATATATCCTAAGAAGCTAAAAACATCAAATAGAAAGTATATATGCGCCCCTCCTATGTTCATAGCAGCACAATTTACAATAGCTAAGATTTGGAAACAGCTCCAGTGCCCATCAACAGATGAGTGAATAAAAATGCTGTGGTATATTTACACAATGGAGTGCTACATGGAGGCAATAGCATGGATGGACCTAGAAAGTATTATGCTAAGTGAAACAAGCCAGTCAGAGAGAGACAAGTATCACATGATTTCACTCATATGTAGAATCTAATGAACAAAATAAACTAATGAACAAAATAGATTGAGTGACATAGAACCATGAGCAGACTGATAAATTTCAGAAGGAAGGTGGGGTTATGGGGTGTGTGGTGGGGGGAGAGATTAGCTGAGGAACTTATATTTATATAATGCATGGTCCATGGACACAGATAATAGTGTGGCAAAGGTTTGGGATGGATGGGTGCAGGAAGGAGGGGCATTAATGGGGGGCAAAAAAACCAACAACAACAACAAACCCAAAATGGACATCTGTAATACTTTCAACAATAAAGATAAATTTTAAAAAATAAACTTTTCTGATTATCGCAGTAATACATTTTCATTGAGAGCAATTTGTAGTAACACATCCCAATATGGACTAAACATATTCAAATCTGGCACCACTTCCTAAGAGCTGTCTGGCCTTGGCCAGATCCTTAACGTCCCAGAGTTCAAGCTCCACATTCATTAAATGAGATGACATTTCCCAGTTTATAGTCTGGTTGTGGAAATTAAATGAGTTAATCATGTGAAGTTCTTGATACAGCACAGACACATTGTGAAGACTCAGCAGACATTATTTTACTCATCATCATCACTGCTATTGTGGACACATTTTAAAATCAGAAAGATACAAAAATAGGGAAGGTAAAATAATTTGTAATGCAATCACCCATAAATAACCATTTAAAACATTTTAGTGTTTTCCCTAATAATTATGCCAATATTTTTCTTTTATAAAGTTAGGTCCTACAATGCAAACTGTTGTGTTCTGATATTTTTGCTTTTCTTAGTTATAATTACTAAGAACCTGATCTAATATTTCATTATGTGGCAACACCAAAATTAATCCATCATAATTATTTTTTAACAAATGTTGGTCTTATAAATAGTGCTGCAATAAATGTGTTTCTGCATATGCCTTTGTTCTCATTTCAAATAATTTCTTTAGGATACATTTCTAAAGAATAAATTACTATTTGACAGAGCAAAGAATTTTCTTTTTTAATTCTCAATGCATGACAAATTGCTTTCCAGGACTTACTATGGTATCTAACACAGTACTTAGTAGATTAAGGGGCTGGATAAAGAGATGTCAAAGGGAGAAAAAAGGGTAAGCATTATCTTTTAAAAATATATATAGACTAAATAGAAATACTATATCTTTTTTATTTTACATTTTTGAATGCTAATTAAGTTGAACATTATTAACATGTCTATATTTATTTTATGAAATTTTGTACCCATGCCTTTTTCTAAGGCATGGGTACAAAGTTTTAATACTTTTATTAATTTATAAATGCTTTCTCTATATTAAGGCTAGGTTCTATTTGACTTACTTGTGGCGGTATTTTTCTTAATTTGCTTTATGTCTTGTTTAATTTTTGACAGAGATGATATTTTAATATTAGTGTAATCAAACCTTCTGATTTTACTTGTAAGATCTACTGTTTTTAGGATTAGATAAAAACTCAATTATATCTTCTAACTCTTGTGTGTTCTCATTTTTTATACATAACACTTCTCAATAAATACTCCACAATCTGAATAAATTTGTTTTCGTGTTTGGCATGAGATGACTGCCTATCTGAAAGTGTTCTGCAAAATCTCCCAGCATCATCTATAGAATAATACTTTTTGTGCTGCTGCTGTAACCACATGCCAAAGACCCTCCCAATGATGATCAGGCTTTATCTCTGACTTGTGGATTCTAGTCCATGGTTATATTGAATTTTACATCATTTATAATGAGCTGTCAGGGGCGAGGGGAGGAAATCATCTTCAACCTGAGTCAGAAAATGCTATCCCATTGTGACGCTCTAGGCACATGACACAGCTTCCTTTCTTTGGATAATGATTCCTGTTGCAGAACCAGGCTGGCCTTTAGGAAGATCCCAGTGCTGCTGAAAACATGGTGCCAGCCTGAGACATGTCTCTGGCATCATTAATACCATTTTGGCCCAGCACCTCACACACAGATATTCTCCCAAACTATGGTTTGTTTTGTTCTCTAGTCAGGAAAGGACCACTGCTTTGCCTGAATCACCACAGAGCTAATTTGTTGCAAAAAATGTTGACAAGTGTCAAGGATGGTTCTCAGCTCTCTGTGGCCACTACCTAAAACTCATCAGGTCAAAGTTCTTATTTTATTCACTCCCGCCCCTCCCCCTCCCCCCAGCCACATTTAACTCAGTTGCTCTCTCCCTCTTTCTTGACACTTTCTTTACCTAGTATGAAGCACCCACACTCTTCTTGTTTTCCTTCTTTCTAAAAATTTGCTCTTAGCCTCTTGTAGGGCTTCCTCCTCATTGTCCCTATTTATGAATGTTGGAGATCTGAGTCATTAGACTTGTCACCAGCCCTCTTTGCTTTCCTGGCCTGCACTCACTCTCAAATTGATCTCATCTCATCTGATCGTTCCAAACACCAAAGACAGGCTGATGACTCTCAAAACTTTTACATGTCCACTTTGGGCCCTTTCCCTGACAGACCAATGTATCCAATAATCAACAGTTGAACTTCTAACATGTCCCAGAGTGAACACCTATCCTTCCCCTGGCAGAAAAACTCTGCAGTCAGGGTCCATCAGCAAATCTACCAAAATACAGCAGAGTTCAACTGCATCTTACCACCATCCTGGTCCGAACCACCATCCAGAGGGCTGGACCAGCAGAATAAAGCAATGCAAATGGAGGGGCTCTCTGGATGGGATGCTGATAATGAATTCACTACAAAACTCTGGAATGGCCCTAACTAGTTTGGCTCAATAGCTAGAGCGTTGGCCTGTGGAATGAAGGGTCCGAGGTTCGATTCCCGTGTCAGAAGGAGTCTCCTAAGTGGGATCCTGCTTTGCTTTTTTTAAAAAAAGTATTTTTTTTTTAATTTCAGAGAGGATGGGAGAGGGAGAGAGAGAAACATCAATGATGAGAGAGAATCATTGATCACTGGGGATGGAGCCCAGAACCCTGGCATGTGCCCTTGACAGGAACCTAAGACCCATCAGTCCACAGACTGACAGTCTCCACTGAGCCAAACTCGCTAGGACTCTTAACAGTTAAGTCAAAGTCCTCACCATGTTTGTACAGCCCATCACTTCTCTGTTCTCATTCTCAATATTCTGCCTCCTGTGTTCTCTCATTCAGACATCCCTGTGACTCCTCAAGCCAGGAGCATTACCCACTTGGACCTTTATGCCTATTGCCCTTCCCACTTTTGTGTGAATCCCCACTTCTGTCTGGTCTTTGTTCAGGTCACCTTCTCAGTGAGGCCTTCCCTGGCCCTATCTAAAATGCCAATCCACCAAAAATGTATAAAATATCAACTCCCCACTTTATATCCCCTTTTGCCTGGCTTATTATTTTTTTTCTCTTTGGCACTTATCCTAACATACTTTAAATTTTACCTGCTTAGCTTGACTGCTGACTGTCTCCCTTGCCAGGAACTAGACTCCATGAAGGCAGGGATTTTTATCTGCTTACTATCGCATCTCTAGTACAAAAACAGCATTTGGCACATGGTAGGTACATAGCTACTCACTGAATGAATGGATGCGTAGATACATAGATAAACAAATCATTTGCAATCAAGAAGGCAGAGGCTTAGAATGGTTAGAAAGCCTTCCAGGTTGGAATTTGAACCCAGAACTATTTCTATAAAAAGGCCTCTGTTCATAGCACTGTTGGTGGTATGAATTAAGGGGTGAAGATGGTGATACTATGAATAGAAATTAGATCTATTTAATAAGCCCACTCTGTTTCACAATGCAGTGCACAAGTTAGCCACTATAATTTTCTTGAGGGCGGGGGGGGGGGGGGAGAGGATAAGATAATGTAGACATCAAAGCAACTGTCCTCTTGAGTTGGTCCAGGAAGAGAAAAAGGAATCAGCAAGACAATGTCCAACAATGAGTGAGAGAGCAAGTGAGAGATCTGATTGAAAGACAAGGAGAGCAATTAATTCATCAGAGCAAAAGAGAGCAGAGGGCTGGACCAGCAGAATAAAGCAATGCAAATGGGGGGGCTCTCTGGATGGGATGCTGATAATGAATTCACTACAAAACTCTGGAATGGCCCTAACTAGTTTGGCTCAATAGCTAGAGCGTTGGCCTGTGGAATGAAGGGTCCCAGGTTCGATTCCGGTCAAGGGCATGTACCTTGGTTGCAGGCACATCCCCAATAGAAGGTGTCCAAGAGGCAGCTGATTGATGTTTCTAACTCTCTAACTTTCTATCCCTCTCCCTTCCACTCTGTAAAAAGTCAATAAAATATATATAAAAAAACCTCTGGAACAATGTTACGATTTTAATAAGCTTCCCTCAAAGAGCATCCCTCCACTTTCACAAGTGTTCATTCTCATCACTGAATTCTAAGGGAGAGGAAGATGCTCCACCTAGCAGTTTCTTCGTTAATAATGTGTTTCATCCCTGTTATGCCTCAGAAATAAAGCCACTGTGATGTTTCAAGCTGTTTGCGGGATAATTTTAATATTCTCCCTGCTAATATAAGCAGAACCTTATTAACCAAGTCCCACAGATGTCATGTATGGGATATCATCTAGACCCGGGCCAATTCCAATGTTAACATTTGAAAATATCTCATGTGCACTTCATTTGCTGGCTGTAACATATGAGTAGCCATATTAATTTGTAGGAGCACACTGAGCATATGTTAACGCATGCGTTAACTCATCCAGGCCTCACCAGAACCCTATGAGGAAGGTATTATCGCTGCCACCAATGAGCAGACAAGAATGTTGCGATGCTAGGAGAGTCAGCGCACAATGCCCAAGGTCAAACATTGTACAAATGGCAAAGCTCTGCTGAGGACCCAGGAAGGCAGACCTGAAAGCACACAGAACTCACCATTATCTCGCGGCACAGGAGCTGGAAAAGCAAGATTCGCAGGCATCACCCTTCTCAGTTCCTCAGGACCACTAGCGGGGTTCAACCCCCCTGAATATCCTGCAAGGCGGCCAGACTGGGCTGGATTCTGAGAAGCCCCGAGTTAGAGCACACTGAGCATACCAGACCGCAGGTGAGTGGTTCTTGGAAGGGGCCTGGGAACACAAGCAGAGCTGGGCAGCGGACTGAGAACTAGTGCCCAAGACTGCACTGCCCTCGCTGTGCTTACCTGCCCGTCCCCCAAAGGCTCCTCAATGCAGGAGCTTGCTGAGCACCTCCAGAGCAGGTGAGAGCTCTGCAATGTGGAAAAGCCAAGTGAGGGGGAGCTAGAGAGGCACAGAAAATGGGAGGGACAGCGGCCACCAGTGACTTTCCCTGGCCTGCTGCTCACAGGTCCGGGCACAGGAAGCAAGTGACCTGCCCTGAGCATCTCCACTTCCTTGGTGTATTACAGATGCTTCTTAGGGCTGTTATGAGATACAAATTAGTACATGCATATAGAAATGCTAATATCATCCTACAAATTCATATGCTATTCATATGTTACCGCCAGCAAAATTAACACCAGTAGGAGAAATGTCACATAAATAGCACCCTAGCTCCCATGTATTAGCATTCACTCTGTGCCAGACATCTTAAAGAATGTACTTGGGCTGTTCTAATTAATCCTCAAATGCTCCACGATGATAATGACCCATTTCACAAGTGGGGAAACTGAGAGCCAGAGTCCAGAACTTGCCAAAGGGCCACAATGACTGTTAAGGGAAGAGCCAGACATGAACCAGCGAAGTGACTCTGAGGCATGTGCTAACCCACACCCTCACCAGCCTCTGAGAGACATGGGAGCGTGGGTGTTGACCCTGGACAGACATATTAGCTGAAGTACTGGCCTTTGTCCTAAGTGACATGGACTTCCGCAGATCCAGTCCCAGGGCTCAGAGTCTTCTCTCTTCCAAGTTCTCGGTGTTCAGTGTGGGGACTCTGAGTGGCCTGTCGACGAGTCCTTTCCATGCCTGTCACAGGCCAGCACAGCTGTCATTCTGCGTGTGTGAGGGCCTGGAACAGTCCCACTGTGTGAGGGCCTGGAACAGTCACACTGTGTGAGGGCCTGGAGCTCACACTGTGTGAAGGCCTGGAGCAATCCCACTGTGTGAGGGCCTTTCCAATGGGGTTATTCTACATTGGGACCACAACAGCAGCACCAACCTTCTGTTGGTTTACTGTTACATGTACAGGATGTGATACATGACTTACAGAGGCACATATGCCCCCCATGGCCTCTTCTTTTATTTTTAAAAATTAAATCTTTATTATTCAGATTATTACATTTGTTTCTCTTTTTTCCCCTCCATAGCTCCCCTCCACCCGGCTTCCACCCCTCCCTCTACCCTTACCTCCCCCCGCATTGACCTCATCCATAGGTGTATGCTTTTTGTCTAGTCTCTCCCTGCACCCCCTCACCCCTTTTCCCCCTGAGAATTATCAATCCACTCCCTTTCTGTGCTCCTGATTCTATTATATTCACCAGTTTATTCTGTTGATCAAATTCTTAATTCACTTAATTTTTAGATTCACTTGTTGATAGATATATATTTGTTGTTCATAATTTTTTATCTTTTACCTTTTTCTTCTTCCTCTTCTTGAAGAGTACCTTTCAGCATTTCATATAATACTGGTTTGGTAGTGATGAACTCCTTTAGCTTTTTCTTATCTGTGAAGCTCTTTATCTGACCTTCAATTCTGAATGATAGCTTTGCTGGATAGAGTATTCTTGGTTGTAGGTTCTTGCTATTCATCACGTTGAATATTTCTTGCCACTCCCATCTGGCCTGCATCGTTTCTGACAATCGTATGGGTGCTCTCTTGTTGGTAATTAACTGTTTTTCTCTTGCTGCTTTTAATATTCTCTCTTTCTCTTTTGCTCTTGGTATTTTAATTATGATGTGTTTTGGTGTAATCCTCTTTGGATTCCTTTTATATGGTGTTCTGTGTGCTTCCTGGACTTGTAAGTCTATTTCTTTCACCAGATGTGGGAAGTTTTCAGTCATTATTTCTTCAAATAGGTTTTCAGTATCTTGCTCTCTCTCTTCTTCTGGCACCCTCACAATTCTGATGTTGGTACACTTGAAGCTGTCCCAGAGACTCCTTACATTATCTTCACACTTTTGGATTCTTTTCTCTTCTTGCTTTTCCAGTTGAGTGTTTTCTGATTCTTTATATTTCAAATTTTTGACTTGATTCTTGCCTTCCTATAGTCTGCTGTTAGATCTCTGTATAATATTTTTTATTTCAGTCAGTGTATGTTTAATTTCTAATTGGTCCTTTTCCATCTCTAGTTGGTCCTTTTTCATCTCCTCTTGGGTCTCACTAAATTTATCCATCTTTTCTAGGATATTCTTAAAAAACCTTATAAGCGTGGTTTTGAACTCTATATCCAGTTGTTTGTTTTCCTCCATTTCTTTTGTTTGTGAACTCTTCCTTTGTCTCGGCATTTTCACTATGCCAGGAGAATTTCTGTGTTGGATTCAGCCTTATGATACAAGAGTTGCAAAACTGCAAAAGCCTCTCTGTAGAGCTTGGGATGGGTGGAGTCTCAGAGCTCAAAGGACTGCCTTGCCTTCCAGTCGGCCCCGCCCTCCATGGCCCCTGGGTCTCATGTGATTGGGTAATTGCTAGAGCGGTCCCTATGCACTTGCGCTCGTGCAGTGCCTCTAGACCTCTGCTTTTTCGGTTCCCCTGCGCTCCAGGACCATATGAGTCTGGGTCCCCAGGGTTTTGCCCAAAACTGGGGTTTAGTGGAGTTAGAAGTGGCGCAGTTGAAAGGGTCTGTCTCCCACCCACTCATGAAAGCTAGCGGCATAATCAGCAGTCAGTCTTCTGCATGCAGTGGTGTGCGCGCCACCCAACTTCTGTCCTTTTGCAACTCTCCTAAATTTTCGTGCACTTCTCCCTTTTCACAGTCCAAACTCCCCCCATATGAGTTTCAACTGGACGTGGGGTTTAGTGCCATAGAATAAGGGGTTCAATGCAGTTGGGAGTCTCCATCTCCCTACCGCCAGAGAAAGCCAGCCAGGTACTCTAGCACCCGCTGTCTCCATGCATGCATCTCCGTACCTCAGCTTTTTGCAGCTCCTCTGGGTCCCTGTGAGCCTCTCTCTTTCCTTCTAGTTGTAGAATTTCCACTCAGCCAGCTTTCCTGTGGTTCTGGATGATGTCCGTTCTGTCTTTTAGTTGTAGTTCTGAAATTGTTATGCGAGGCAGCAGTGTAGGTGTTTACCTATGCCGCCATCTTGGATTCTCCTCCCCCCATGGCCTCTTCAATCAAACTCTTTTTTTCCCTAATATTTATTTATTTATTTATTTCAGAGAGGGAGAGAGAGAAACATCAATGATAAGAGAGAATTATTGATTGGTTGCCTCCTGCACGCCCCCTACTGCGGATAGAGTCCACAACCTTGGCATGTGCCCTTGACTAGAATTGAACCTTGGACCCCTCAGTCAGCAGGCCAATACTCTATCCACTGAGCAAACCATCTAGGGCTCAATCAAACTCTTTTTAACTGTGAAGGAGGAGGTGCAGGCTTCCACCACTCAGATGCTCTGGATCGCCTCAGGTTGCCTGGGTTCCTCCGCACCCTGTGTGGTATGTTAATTGTGGCACCTCCAGAGCTGTGATAAGGGCAGCCTGCAGTGTGGGGAGAAGGGACAGAGGAAGATGGCTAAATGCCTTGTGACTTAGGGCCAGATGGAAGGCATCAGGGGTGAACATCACTGAACAGGAGTGTGTGGGGCCCTGAGCTAGTGCTTCCTGGGCTGTGGATTTGATGGATCATGCAGAAGGAGGCCTCAGCTGGATCCCTCGTCACATCCCCCACCAACACTGAGTGTAGGTTCTGGGCTCTACTACTGTGATTATTATCTGTAACCATTATCACACCCTATGAATCCCAATCAGAGCACAGCTTATTCATTTAACGTAATAAAAGCAATTCCACCCTGTCTCTCAGAAAGGTATTTTATAAAGATTTGAATATTCACTCCCCAGCAACGTTGATTAAAACACCTTGCTTTCCCATGCCTTCCTCTCTCATGGCTTTCCCTGGCCCCCCAGAAGAGTGGCCTTGCTACAGGCACTCCCTCCTCCAAACCCCTCATCCATTCCTAATCTAAATGCTTTATTTTCTTTGACCCTAATTATTTTGACTGGGCTAGTCTCTTTCTTAACCAGAAAAAGACCCCTCCCCACCATCATTTTAAGGTAAAAGGGAGAAAAAAATGGGGTCAGCAATTATAAGACTCTCCTTGGTGGATGGCAGAACAGCTGTTCTATGGATACGCCCAATAAATCATTTTGTCCTAGCCTAGTGCCACTAATACGACAAAGTGAATTGGAGAGACTATCCCCATTTTTCCAGATGCAGAGATGAAGCCTAAGAGATTAAGAAAAGAGAAAGAGGCCTAGCCTGTGTGGCTCAGTGGTTGAGTGTTGGTGAACCGAGAGGTCACCAGTTCAATTCCCAATTAGGGCACATGCCTGGCTCCTGGGCTCCATCCCCACTGGGGGCATGCAGGAGGCAGCCAATTGATATTTCTCTTTCATTGATGTTTCTGCCTCTCTATACCTCTTCCTTCTCTCTCTCTCTCTCTCTCTCTCAAAAATAAATAAATAAATAAATAAATAAATAAATAAATAAATGAAACATATTTTTTTAAAAAAGGAAAGAGGAAGAGGATGGAGGGAGGACAAAGAGGGTCAAATACATGGTGATGGAAGGAGACTAGACTTTGGGTAGTGAGCACCAATAAATAGATATCATATTTTCAATTATACCTGAAACTTATATGATGTTATTAACTAATGTTACCCTAATAAAAATTTAATTTTAAAAAGGAAAAGAAAAAAAGTGCTCAGGCCACATACTCATACATGGGAGAGATTCAGCTTTTTTTTTATAATTCCATTCTGTTTCCTTAAAAGAGGAGGTAAAACTACACATAATTCGAAAAATTAAAAATGGAACTCGCCTTATGACCCAGCAATTTTACTTCTGGAGATATATATAAGAAAAAAAACACAAATACTAAATTGGAAGAATATATGCACTCCTATGTTCATTGTAGTGTTATTTATAACAGCCAAGCTATGGAAACAACCCAAGTGCCCATCAATAGATGAGTGGATGAAAAAAGCTATGGTATATTTTACACAATGGAATACTACTTGGCCGTAAAAAAAATGAAATCTTACCATTTGCAACAGAGGGTACGATGCTGGGAAATAAGTTAGTGAGAAAAAGACAAATATTATATGATTTCACTTATTTGTGGAATCTAAAGAACAAAATAAATAAACAAAATTGAAACAGACATAGACACACAGAACCAAAGGATGGTAGCCAGAGGGGAGGGTGTTTGAGTGACAGAGTAAAAAAGGTGAAGGGATTAAGAAGTACAAATTGATAGTTACAGGATAGTCACAGAGATGTAGAGTGTAGCCATTATGATAATAATGGCTCATTCATTCAATGATATTAAAGAGACTTTTAAGAACCAAGCACTCTTTAAAGTGCAGGGAATACAGCCAACTTCATGGAATTCTCGTCTTCCTGGCGACTACAGCATTTAAAAAAAAATTATTTTTTAAATTTATTTTACTGATTTTTTACAGAGAGGAAGGGAGAGGAATAGAAAGTTAGAAACATGGATGAGAGAGAGACATCAATCAGCTGCCTCCTGCACACCCCCTACTGGAGATGTGCCCGCAACCAAGGTCCATGCCCTTGACCGGAATCGAACCTGAGACCTTTCAGTCCACAGGCCGATGCTCTAGCCACTGAGCCAAAGCGGTTTTGGCACCACTACAGTTTTTTAAATAGTTGGTGTTCAGGTTGAGTGGAACTGCTTGGACTAGGCAGGAGTTTGTTTCAAGATCATGACATATTTATCTCCTTAGCTTCATTATGTTTCCTAACAAAATGCCCTAATCTACACTAATAAAAGAGAAAGAAGCAAATTGACCATACCTTTGCAACACCCACCAGACAATCAGGAGTGAGTATGCAAATCAACCCAACAAAGATGGCATATTAATTTGTATATACAGGTGCCAAGGCCTGGGGGGAGGATGCTTGCATCATTGGCGACAACAGAGGTGTTCTGTACCACCCCAGTCACGCCTGGCCCCTGGGCAGTGTGAGAAGGTGGAAAGGCGGCTCCAGTTGGAGCAAAGGCTGCCAGCAGCCAGGGGAAGAAAGGCCTATTCTTGACAGGAATCTTTGTGCATCAGGCCTCTAGTAAAATCACATAATCCCAACTTTTTTCCCTTTGTAATGTCAAAATTAAGCAACGATGTAGTCATTCTCCTGAAAATGGCTACACCATCTCCTGAAAATTCTCTAAAGAAATCCTTAGGTGGGAGGAGAACATGCAGCTGTCAGTGGAGTGGGTTCCAGTCTTGGTGTGGAGTGGTTGTTTGTTGCTGTTGCTGTTTTCTAACCATCTTGCCTGCTTGTGTTTAAAGTGATAGCTGTACCATGCTGAGGTTCTGCTTTGGAAAAAATGTAAATATTTTCAACACCTGTAGCATTTTTATAAGTAGATAATTATCTCCCTACACTTGTTGACTTGGTAGGGTAATACAGTCAAAGCTGTTTCCTCTTATTGAAAATTAGCACACAGCCCAAACTGCTCCTTTTATTCTTCCATAGCAGAAGGGTAATTGTGCAAAGAGCTGGAAAGTGTGTGGCAAGTAAGAAAAGCAGGGGCTTAAATGCACAAAGTCCAAAAAACAAAAAGCCTCACTCATCAGATTATAACTGATTGAAGTTGTATGACACTTTATTTAGTAAAAAACTATCTTAAATTATTTGAAAAGTATGGGCACTAAATATTATATGCATGTAAATTTTAAGTAAATTAAACTTTTAAGTATACAAGAGTAAGTTTATATAGTATATAATAATAAAAAACAACTCACATATTAAATGTATTTCTCTCTGAATGGTGTTACTCTGTGGTTTTTACTTTTTAAATATCTTTATGCCTTTATGTATTTTTTAGTGTGACATTTCAACAACAATAAAGTAAGCATAATCTTTATAATGAGAAAAATATTGTAAAAATAAACAGAAGTAATATATACATGGCATCTTTATTTTTATACATTACTTTAAATTAATTTAAATGAGTATTAAAAAATTGTGAACCCATAAGGTAGGCTCAGAAACAGGCTGGGAATCAATCATGTGATCTAATTTCCCAAACTGCCCTCATTTGAACATCAACTTCATGCCTTTTTGCCAAAATCTGTGTATAACTTTTATCATATATTTTAAATCTTACCTTTTTTACTTTAAAAGGTTAATTGAAAATGAAATTTTATATCCTAATCCTGTCTGGAAAATAGTCATAATTTTCCCAGAAAAAAGGAAAGCATGAAATAATTAACATAATATTAAATTCCAGCCAAATATCATTTCTCATTCAAAAGTTCTGATCCTAAGGTTTGTTTACTTTTTATTTAAAAAGGAAGATAATCAAGACTCTGAGGTAGTTAAAGATAACCTAGCATCAAATTGAGAGTTTCTCCTTGTAATAACTAGAAATGCTAATGTAGAACTGGAAAGTGTAGATCTACAGTAATTTCGATCCCCATGCTACCTACGAACATTCCTGTGCTTTTATGTCTCCTATGCCCTGGGAACTATTGGTCTAACCTTTTACAGGATCTCCAGAATCAGAGATGACACAATCTTATCTAATAAAAGAGAAACATGCAAATTGACTGTACCTCTGCTACATCCACAAGCCATTCCCACCCGCCAATCAGGAATGAGTATGCTAATTAACTCAATCAAGATGGTGGTTAATTTGTATATCTAGGTGCAGAGTGAAAACCGAAGACAGTGTAGAAGAAAGCCAAGTTTGCAGAAGGGAGTGAAACTGCGGAGAAGCAAGTGGAGTGGAGGAGAAGGGAGGGAAGCAGGCAGGGTGGTGAAGTGAAGGAAGGGGATCAAGCAGAGCAGTGGAGATGGCTGCAGGAAGCCCTATTCTTGCAGGAATCTTCCTGCAACGGGCCTCTAGCCTAAACTAATACAAGAGTAAGATGCAAATTGACCGTACCTTTGAGACACCCACCAGCCAATCAAGAGTGAGCATGCAAATTAACCCAACAAAAAATGGCAGGTTAATTTGCATACACAGGAATCAAGCACCCCAAACTGCTCTGGGACTCTGGGAAGTCAGAAAGGCAGCTCCAGGCTAGAGTGAAAAGGCAGCTCTGGCCAGAGTGAAGGGGTGCTGGCAGCCAGCAGAAAGAAGGTCCATTTTTGCAAGAATCTTCGTGCGTCAGGCCTCTAGTTTGTTCATAATTCTTCCCACTGATGTCCAGGTGACCATACATCCCACGACAGTCCTAGTCCAGCTTTACACTGTTGTACCACCACAATCTTTAATCACACTCAGTGTGTCCTGATTGAGGACAATTCACTCTATAGTCACCACGTTGATCATTCACCTGTCCATTATTTTCTGAGTATCAATTTTGTTCTTGGCTCTGTGGTAATGGCTGGAAATACAAAGGTAAGTAGTTCCCAGTCCTCAAGAACTAAAGAATAGAAGACCAGGTGGGGAAGGGAACCACCTAATGACAACACAAAGTGATGAGAGTCACACAGAGGTCTATACCATATGCTGTTGGGACCACAGAGATGGTTCAGGGAAGGAGGGCAGATGAGTCAAAGGAACACCAGGTTCCCCAGAGAAAAGGGCATGCAGATAAGCCAATAGTGATGTAAGACAATGGATCAGCTTCACAGAGGCAAGTCTTCTCTTTTAAAACAATGTATTAATTTGCATTTCCACGTGTTCAGGGAACTGGTGTATCTTTTAATATGTAAAGCTAAAACTGTTTGCAGAGGAGAAGGAGGAGGAGAAAAAAAACAATGAGGAAACAAGCCAACTAGTCCACATCTAACAGGTCACTACCAATCAGCTTCCTGGGCTCTAATGGACTAAAACTGAGGCCCAGCCAGGACCTTATTTGGGAGTGGTTTGCAATTCCCTCACAATGGTGCCTTATGAGATCAGAGCAAGAAATGGACCAATCATGGCTGGGGATGAACCACAGTGGTTTTCTCACTTTTTGGACTTGTGACCCTTTTACTCTGGAAAAAATAAAAGGACCTCCAAAGAGTTTTTTGTTTATGTGGGATATTACAGATTAATAAAAAAAAATCTGTAAGATGAAAACAAAGGAAAGTCTAACTTATTCTCATGCTCCAGGTTACAGTTCAAATATTACCTGCTTAGAGGGCTTCCCTGATCCATCCACTCCTCCCTACCTCACCCAGCACGTCATGTTTTTTATTTTCATAGCTCTGACCACATTGTAGCTGAGTTTTTTTGTGTTTTTTTTTTAAATCCTCACCCAAACATATGTTTTTATTGATTTTTGTTTTTTAGAGAGAGAAGAAGGGAGAGGGAGAAAGAGACAGAGAAATGTCGATGTGAGAGAGAAACATTGAGTGGTTAGCTTCCGAATGCACCCAACCTGGGACCAAACGCACAACCTGCACAGGTGCCTTGACCTGTGACCTTTCAGTGCATGGGGTGATGCTACAATTAAGTGAGCCACACCTGCCAGGACAGTGTAGCTCGTTGTTTTTTACTGTCTGTCCTTCCCATGGAGGGAGTAGCATGACTGTAGGGCTCACTATCTAGCACAGGGAGTGGCAACAAAATGTGTTTAATAAATATTTGTTCACTGGATTAATATAAGAGTTTGGGGGAACAAAAGAAAATATGGCCAACTACTATTTAATCAAAGTAATTTATAAAAAATCTTAAAGAAATTCATGTTCTGTCCTCTCAGCTTTTGGGGCAGATAAAAATGGGAAAGAGGAGGGCTGAAGTCTGGTCTGAGGGCACATGGTGAGACTGAGAAAAGGCCAACAGGTAGCGAAGACGAAAAAAAGATAGTTGGTCCTTCCAGTGGGACTTGCCAAAGGATGCAATGAATTTGGATCTGCAAGGAAGCTACAAGGCATTTTCACACTTAGAATATCCATTTCCAGACTACACAAAGGACTTCTCAGGACACAAAGGACTTCTCTGCCTTGAGTAGGCTATTTAGGTAAATTTCAGTGTTACTTAAATGAACCATCTCTGTGGACAGAAGTGATGATGAGGCTTGCTAATTTGCATTTGTAAACGCACTTTGAAACTCAGATGGAAGACATTCCGCAAAGATACAAAGGGTAAAGTAATCTGCTGGGCAAATTCCACCCTTTATGGAGGCAGCAGTGAGGGAGCAAACAGGCTTGAGGACACTTAGGGAAGCCTCTGGCACATTATATTTCGAAGTAATCTTTGAAGAAAGTTCCCTACTTTCAGTACATGGAATGTTTTAACCAGATGTGTTAGTTATTATTCTAGTAATTGCTTTCCTTGAACATTTCTCTCCCAAAGTCTCAGCTCTGTGTAAAGGGAATCTTTAGAGGAATTAGCCTGTGTGCTTTCTCTCCTTCCCTTTTCCCATCCTATTTTCTGTCTCTATTAATCTCACTATCACTGTTCCACTATTTTATTTTGAAAACCCAATAATTCCTTTGTTTTGATTTTAAAGTAATCACTTGTGAACAACTTTGGAAGTGGTAAGAAATGACTTACAGATATATTTAAAAATACTGAGTTGATGCCAGGCCAGTATTGCTCCAGTGGTTGAACATTGACCTCTGAACCAGAAGGGCGTGATTCATTTCCCCGGCAGGGCACATGCCTGGGTTGTGGCTAATAGTGTATCTCTAGGAGGGGGTGTGCAGGAGGCAGCTGATCAATGATTCTCATCATTGATTTTCTATCTCTCCCTCTCTGAAATCAATTAAAAATATTTTTTAAAAAGTTAAAAAATACTCAATTGACAGCTAAATTGAATGGTATGTTTCTTAGGGCAGTTCTTGTTAAATTCAAAGTCCTTATACCACATCTCTTTCCTGAGCTGTGGAGGCTCTAACTAGCAAATCAAGGGCTGCACACCAATTAATCTCCATTTCCACTTCTCCTGAGCATGGGATTGGAGAAATGAGCCCAGAAAATAGAAAGTAAGATATCAAACAGAATTGAATTAATATAAAGTGATCCCAAAATAGAAGGATGGAATAAAATTTTAGGTTAAAAAATAATCCCAAGGACCCATCTAATCAGAATTGGCATCTGATTAAGTAGATAGCAGTTATGCAAACAAAACAATGAACTGCAGTGGGGACTGGGTTCTGGGCCTAGCTTCCCAAACAACCTAAATTATAACCCAAAGCATTCAATAAATGCTAATGTGTAGGGAAACAAACTTATCAGGTGACAAAATAAATGAACCATACAGTTATTATATATGTACTAGGAGCCCGGCACATGAAATCATGTGGCACCTCCCACTCATGTACAACCCTGCCTTGACACTTGAACCTGTCCACGCAGTGCTCCAGGGCTCCTGGCCAGCCCCCAAACTCTCTGGCCTTCTCTCGCCCCTTCAAATTTCAACCTCAGTCCCTTCAGTCACCCTGGGCTGGTCCTGCCTTCTCTGGGCACCTCCCCACTTTCACCCCATCTCCAGAGGAATGCAGTGGCTCTGCCCCATCATGGTGCCGGAGGAGAGCGTGGAAGCCTTCCATCTGCTGGGTTGTGCTCCTTCCCCTGGCAGGTGGGCCATAGGGCACTCAGAGTGTGGGTGGTGGGTGGTGAAGGACTGCTGAGGGGGGCGCTATGAGCTCTCACCCTTGTCCTCCCTAACACGGGATAGTCCTGCCTCCCCTGGGTGCCTCCCAGCTTCCATCCCGTCTCCAGAGCAATGCCTCAGCTAATATGCTGATGACCTGGTTGTTACCCATTACAGTATCCAGCTCATTAGCATATTAGCTCTTTATTAGTATAGATATGTGTGTGTTGTGTGTTTAAATTCTAAAGTTGTATGGTAGAAATAAAATAAAAACATTTTAGAACCAGAAGAAATCACAGAGACCTAATTAGTCCAATTGCCCCAGAGTATCAATAAGAAAATTTGTGCATAAGCATTGCCATTGTGCATTAAGATGAAAGGAATAATTTAACTCTGAAGTAAAACAACTTCAAACATTTTAACTTTATGTCAAATTGGATAATACATATAGATTATAACATTAATAAATGAAGCATATTTTTCTGCATAATTTATGTCAGACTTAATAGTCTCTTTACTGATTCTTATACTGACAAAGGGCATTTTCATTGTCCCCCTCATTCATTGTTAAGACTCACAACAGACTTTTTGTGACCTTTAATTTTTTTAGTACCAAGAAGTGCTTCTTGATTTACTTCTAGGTTTTCTCCTGGAAAAAAGATGAAGCAGGGTGGCAATGGCTGGCTTATTTGAGGTGGGGGTGACATGAACCATCACCGGGACCACTTAGTTTAGGAAGAAAGGCAAATGCCTGAAGCCCGGGGGTGGGTTGTTTGGGGAGGTGCATAAACTGGGTCTAAGAGTCTTGAACTGTCACAGTTCCTTTTGGTCTGGACTGGTTGTTAATTTGGAAGTATAACTCCCTGAAAAACTTAGTTGGTTTTCATCTCTTTGAATCAAGAATGCTGTATGTCTCAATAGCCTTCCTCAAACCCTTTTTTAAAAAAAAAAATTATTTAGTATTTGTGTCATTCTTAGAGGTAAAGATTTTGGTCATTATGGAACTAATCAAAGCAGAGTCCTTAATGAAAGCTTTCTGGAGAAGATAACTTTGAATCAGATACCTTTTAAGATTATGAATTAACACTTAGTGCTTGCTTCAGCAGCACATATACTAAACATTGGAATGATACTGAGAAAATTATCAAGGATGACACGCTAATTCGTTAAACGTTCCATATTTTTTTTAAAAAAGGAAATAAAAAAAGAATTAACATTTATTTAGTGCAAGCACTTTGCATGTATTTACCCATTTAATTATCACAATAAAATGAGGTATTTTCCTACTTTTTAAATAATTTTCCTACTTTTATACCAACGATTTTTGACCTTTTTTCATCTCAGGGTGCTAGTGGACAGGGACAAGCCCAGAGTGGATCTGCCTCTGGCCGGCTTTCAGTGTGCGGGGCTTGACTTCGTGTTGGAAGGATTTCACAAGAGGCGTCCAGGTGGGTTTGAAGTGTGTTTAGTAAAGCTGGGGAAGTGGAACAAGGAAGCACTTAGGGTGGAAGCAGCAGCAGGGGGAGCCTATTCGGGGCTCTGCTTGGCTCCCTAGGAACATTAAGGAAAGCAAGGCGGTGCTGCTGTGAGCTCACTGGGAAGGGAGGGTTACAGTCATAGAAATAGCCAAGGCTGGGCTACTGGGCTCACTGGGAAGTCAGAGAAAAAGGGGACCTTGCAGATAGGCTCAGGGGATGAGCCTGGGTCAAGCTGCCTTGCCCACTGCTCCCCAGCAGCAAGTCTCATGGGGACCCTCAGAGTTTGGGAAGAAATAAAAAGTTCATACCTGGGAAGCAGCATGCATGTGCTCTGGAGCTGGTTGCATTGAATCTTTGTCTGAGGGCTTTTTACCCATTTTTCTTTGCAAGTGAGAATCTTAGGGAGGATTTTAGTAGAATATTCATTAGCTTTCCAGGTGCATTTTTAATATGCTGATGCATTAAAATGAGTGTACAGGGGAGGTGGGGATTATTCTCTGGTCTATTGTACTGGTTTACTTTTGTCCTAGGTCTATCTGGCTTTCATGGGGGTTTTGTTATTTGTTCTCCAACTTCATCTGTTCCTGGGATTAGTTGGCACAAATGGCATTAGCTGGGTCTTTGTTCTCTATTTTCCCAGCCAGGGTGATTCAAGCTATGCATTCTCTGGTTAGAGAGGAACATGTAGACCAGTGGTCGGCAAACTCATTAGCCAGCAGAGCCAAATATCAACAGTACAACGATTGAAATTTCTTTTGAGAGCCAAATTTTTAAAATTTAAACTTCTTCTAATGCCACTTCTTCAAAATAGGCCATGGTATTTTGTGGAAGAGACACACTCAAGGGACCAAAGAGCTGCATGTGGCTCGAAAGGCGCAGTTTGCTGACCACGGGTGAAGACCATTTGCTCTCAAGTGACCTTGTTCGGGCAAGATAAGGTGTTGCAATGCACAAACTGGCTGCAAACTGCCCGAACTCTTGCCTCAGACTCCACATTGCACTTGCCCCGGGATTTTCCTAGCTTCTTACTATCCTGAGACAATGGTACATTAAAACTAACTACTCTAATTCTGGGGCATAACAAAAAATATATACTTTTGTTGATCTGATAAAAATTGTTATAATTTTGATTGATTTGCAAAACAATAATAATAGTGGTTACCTTCTCTTTTAGCTCCAAAGTGACTTAAAAAAAATTAGGTGCTTATATTTACATATAAGGATTTCTTGTACCAAGAATTAACCAATCAGATGCAACCTTGCTACGCAGCATGACCAATAAGATGCAACTCTTGCCTGACCTATATACTTATAGTTCAAGACAGGGCATTTACACCTGAAAATTATTGTCCTGTTGGTTGTCATTTAAAAATATATATATTATTAATGTTTTACAGAGAGGAAGGGAGAGGGATAGAGAGTTAGAAACATCAATGAGAGAGAAACATCGATCAGCTGCCTCCTGCACACTCCCCACTTGGATGTGCCACAACCAAGGTATATGTCCTTGACTGGAATCAAACCTGGGACCCTTCAATTCCCAGGTCAATGCTCTATCCACTGAGCCAAACTGGTTAAGGCTGTTGTCACTTTTTTTTTTTATCTTACAACTTAAGGGAATAGAAGTCAGTGCCTCTGAGTAAGTAGTCAGGTGTTGCTTGTTTTAAAAATTCTGTGGCACAACTGTTGAAAATTGCTGCTTTATATACCTGAGAAGTGGCTGGGAGTCAAACCCAAGTTATCTTTAAATCCTGCATTCCTCACCATGGTGTTACTTCAGTAACATTAAATAAACTTACCAATCAATTTTGGAAGATAAGACAAAACGCTTGACTTTATTAAAGTTATCACATGACTTTAATACAGTTAAATACATTTTTAGCAGTTTTTCAGACACCAAGAGTTAGTATTTTCTTTGTCCACCAGAGGGTGTTTCCAGCATAATCCCCAAGTTCATGGTTCTGACAGATTGGGTCTTTGCTATTATCTATCGATGACAGTAGCCATTCTCACACAGTCGTCCGTCTTTGACAACATTCAAAGGTATTCGAAGCATGCGCAAAGGAATTATCACTTCAAATGATTTACAGATGTGAGAGGCCCCACCATGGAAGGAGTTCTGCTCTCCAAAGCATTCTGCTTGTGGCTTTTCTCAAGGAGAGGAATCCACACAGAGGACACAGAAGTCTGAGCCATGGTCATGATGCCATGTCCTGTGAGACAGCTCCCAGAACAGGAGCCTGTGTCTGATACCTTTTAGGCACACACCAAGATGGGTGATTAGGGGTGGGGGCAGGCCGGGCAGGGTTTCCCTGGAGAAGAAAAATGTCAGAACGAGTTTGGGCTAAGATGCAGTGCCTTGACTAAGACCTCCAGTTGCTAAATAATAAAATCAACCCTTAATTTAAAGCCTCAGAAGAGAAAGTTTCCTGGGATAAGGCAAAAAGGGGGAGATTTGTGAGGGCTGCCCTGCTATGCTGCTTATAGTTGTTTTATTGACTTTTTCTTGGTGTGTGTATATATGTAAAAATATGCTACATTGACACTAGAGAAATATGAAAGCAGGAATTTTCACTACTACATGCACAAACAGTTACTTACACACACACACACACGCACGGAGGATAGCTCAGTAAGGACCTTTTCTGACATATTTTTTATGGCATTGATAATAACTTTATTAGGTTTAAGACTATATTTTTCAGAGAAAATGAATAAAAAGGCAGTTTGGAAAGATTTAAAAATCCCAGTGCAAACTTTCAAAACTCTTGGGTTTGAAAAAGCTGAAAAGACATGTTCTCCAACCACTTTTCGATGCTTGAATCATCTCCATGACAATGCCCTGCAGAGGTATTCTGGCCGATGCTTAAACTTCATGGTGGCAGTCTTACCTGCCAAGGCACCATTAGAAACTAAAATCACCTTTCATTTCTGCCTACTATCTCTGATTTTTAATAACCCCTGCTTGTATTTATTGAACATTGGGTTAGATGGCTGGTTCTTATGTAACCTCCTAGTGTATCTCTATGGGTGTGTTAGTTAGCTCAGTTTGCCCTAATAGCATATCATAGATAGGATAGCTTAAAAACAGAAGCTAATTTTCTCCCAGTTCTGGAGGCTGGAAGTCCAAGATCAAGGTTCAGCTGGTTTGGCTTCTGGTATGAGTTCTCTTCCTGGTTTTTAGATGCTGTCTTCTTGCTATGTCTTCAGATGGTCTTTCCCCAGGGTGTGTGTGTGCACGAGTGAGATGAGGTGGGAGGAGGGGAGAAAAGTGGGGGGAGAGAAGAGGAGAGGAGGGACAGGTCTCACCGGATCAGGGCCTTACTTTTGATCTCATTTAACCTTAATTCTTTCTAAGTAGCCCTGTCTTCATAAAGAGTCTCACTTCAACTAAATCATCCAAGTCCACAACACTGGTGTGAATATCAGTATCTTTCTCTTATAGAGAAGGAATCTGTAAATAACTGACTTGTTTTCTCACGCAGTGAGTGTTGTGATTGGGATTGAAACCAGACCTCCCTGACTCCAAAACTGATGTTTCCAACGGTGCCACCCTGTCACTGTGCCACCTACCTCATTGTGCCACCCTCCCTCCCTGTACCACCCTCCCTCCCTGTGCCTCACTGTGCCACATGGCCTCAGTGTGCCACAATGCCTCACCTTCATGTTTGGAATAGTGAGCCAGTGCCCCTTGGACTTGGGACAGCCTGATGACAAGCCCCTGAAGTTCACTGTCCAGCCTGATTCTGCAGAGCAGGAGCCTGGGTGGGGTTTGCGGCCACAGCCCTGTCTAGTAACAACACATGCATTTTCTGGAGTGATGTCAAAGCCAGGGTCCTGTGGACATGGCAGTCAAAGACGTGGTATCTTAGCTAGCCAGGGCTGCCCAACAAATACCACAGGATGGGTGGCTTAAACAGCAGCGTGTATTTTCTCACACTTCTGCAGAGTGGATACCTGATATCAAGGTGCCCACTTTCTTTTGAGACCCCTCTCCGGCCTTGTAGATGGCCATCATCCTCTGCATCTTCACCTGGTTTTCCCTCTTTGTGTGTGTGTTCCCTCTCATCTCATCTTTTTGTATTGCACCAGTCAGATTGGATTATGGCCCACCTTAATTTAACTGTAATTATCTCTCTAAAGGCCATATCTACAAATATGATCATAGGTACTGGAGTTAGGACTTGAACTCATGAATTTTGGAGGCGACACAATTCACTGGTAACACTCAAGTGGTATCCATTTGCCCTCACAGTCCTGGCCAACAGAAAGCGCTAATACACACAGTCTAGCACCCAAGAAGGGCCAGGCCTTAAGCAGAATGCTTCTGGAAACACATTGTTTTTCTTGGTGGTACCCAGTTTACTTGTGTCCCCCCTCCACTTCCAGATGGCTGGGAAAGAAAAAGAGAAATAAAACTTGTAGTGTACAAAACTTTTAGTGCAACTTTTAGTTACATGCTTTTTGAACTTTTAAATTGTTTTTCTGTTATCAGAAAACACTTTTTTTCCCCCATTAGATAGCTTCTCTCTCAGTATTCTATTTGTTTTTTCTGCTAGCACTTGCCTTCTGTCTCATCCCACCTGGAAATTACCTATGAGTTACATAAATTGATCGCCTTACCTATAATTACACATACTAGTAGGAATAGCTTGCTCTGGTACACAAGGTACACACTGTCCTCTGAGAAGGGCTTGGAGTTATGAAACCAAGTCATACCAGGACTTGACAACTATCTGGAGAAAGATACAGAAGCATCATGATCTCACCACACGGAACCAAACATTTCACCTTTCACATTGCAGTGGTTTTTAGTTGCATGCTTATACATGTCATTCAATATCTGTGAGAATCCAAGGTGGGAAAACAGAAACTATGAGTTGTTTTAACAGAGAACATTTAATAGAAAGAACTGGTGAAACAGGAGTTGGAGACCTGAAAGCAAAAACGAGGAAACTGCTGTGGTAATTACAGGGAGCAGCTACCACAAGTAGGGCAAGCAGAAATGGGAAGCGGTGAGATGAGGAAATAGCAGTCTGTGGAACTGAGACTCAGGTCTCTGAGGAGTGAGCACTGCCACCTAAAAGTCTAAGGTGGCACAGGTGCTGGGTCTGGAAATTTGGGAACAACCAGGAAGCGAAGTTTGGCTCTTTCTTCCTCCAGCCTCTGGTTCTCCTCCTGCCCCTGCTTAGCGGAACCTAACAGGAAGCCCGAAGAAATGTAGTTTGCAGAATTCCAGTCTTAGCTGCACAAAGCAGAACACAGAAGTGTGGAACTGGAAAGACAAGAGCATAACATTGCAGTTCACCTCTTAGGCACTCGGATCCATATACACAGCTTTGTTACACATTTGAACTTCCCAATGACAATGACTCTCTCTCCTTAAGGGAGACCCTGAGCTTCAAAAGCATCCCCCCCACCCTCACCCCCCGGAAGCCAGTCATGGCATCCATCTCTGGGTGATACTTAATTTTAGCACGAGTGCCACCATTTTAGGCCTGTAATTAGTTCTCTCTCTTAAAAAAAAAAGATTTCAGAGAGAAAGGAAGACGGAGAGAGAGAGGGAAACATCAATGATGAGAGAGAATCATTGATTGATTGCCTTCTGCACATCTCCTACTGGGGATCAAGCCCCTAACCTGGGCATGTGCCCGTGACTGGAATCAAACCTGGGACTTCTCAGCCCACAGGCTGATGCTCTATCCACTGAGGCAAACCAGCTAGGTCCGCCCCCTATCCCCCCAGAATATTAATCTACGTAATAAATTAACAGTATCATCAACTGCTACCAGGGAGCAGTTGGCCTTCCCAGAGAAAGGTGCCATAATACAGGCCCAGTGTTGGTCTCCATAGTTCACAGGTTAGGCAGTGGAAGTAGCTAGAGTAGCTTTGCTGGAGAGAAGCCCACATTATTTACTGTTTGTGTCTCCCCCTCCATCCCCCAAAATTTCATATTTGAAACCTAATCCATTAGGTGGTGGTATTTGGAGGTGGGCCCTTTGGGAGGTGATTAAGCCCTGAGGGTAGAGCCTTCAGGAATGGGATTAGTGCCTTAGAAGAAGAGTCCAGAGAGCTATCTTTCTGTCTGTCTACCACATGAGAATATAGCAAGAAGGAGGTGACCTGCAATTTTAAAGATGGCCCTCACCAGACATTAATGTGCTGGCACTTTGATTTTGGACTTCCAGCCTCCAAACAAACAAACGTCTGTTGTTTAAGCCACCTAGTCTACCATATTCTGCTAACTAAGACAGCCCTCATTGCCAACACCAGAGCCCATTGCACATCTAGAGGAAGAGCTGGGTGGCTGGGAACGAGGCCCACTCATTCTTACTTAATTAGTAAGAGCATCCACTGCAGTGATGCCCTATGGTCAGCATCACATGGAGCACATATATCTGCACTCCCATGCTTATTCTCTCACATACCTCTTTGTCAGCAGACTTCCGTGTTACCAACTTTCTACTCCGTTTTTCTAAGTTCCTGACCAACTGCCCTGTCACTAGCTTCTCCCCATGAATGAGTATAGACCTGTGCCTCTGGTTACCTCTTCAAAGAGGACAACATAGTTTTGATTAGAGTTCTCTCTTGCTTCTTTTAAGGACATTCTTGATTGGGTTATAGTATGTGGCAGTCCATTTCTGATATACATATTGTGCAAACTCATCTGAAAGACTCTCCAGTTAACGAGTCTTAGGCAAATTTGCATGAGGTTATATGTGTGGACTGAAGATGAGCAGATGTCTGGGGACTCATGTAAGTTACCCATGCCTTCTGAACTTGCCCGAATCTGATTCATTGTTCCACTTCTACCTGGAAAGGCATCTCTGATGACATGACTCAGTGTATCAGATAACACAGGTCCATGATGGGATGCTCAGGTTCTATCCTATCTAATAAAAGAGTAATATGCAAATTAACCATCACTCAGCTACACCCACAGGCCATGCCCACCAGCCAATCATGAGAAAGTATGCAAATTAACCCCAATCAAGATGGCTACAGCCATGGAGGAAGCAAGAGGGAGGCATGGGTTTCCCTGGTGATGGAGGAAGCTAAGCTTTCCACACTCCCTGGAGGGTCCAGGCCTCCTTTCAAGGGTACAAAGTTTCAATTATAGAAGATAAGTAAATCCCAATAGAAATGGCTGCCGCGGAGGCTTGGCTTGGTGCCAGGTTTCAATTGTAGAAGATAAATGAATCTCAGATCCCAGGGTCTCTGCTTGGGTCACTGGGGAGTGTGACCAGCCTGAAAACCACTTCAAGCCCCTCACCAAGGCCACCCCATGCCCCAAGGGAACCCTCACCCTGATTTGGGACACCCTTCAAGGCAAACCTGCTGGCCCCCACCTATGCACCAGGCCTCTATCCTATAAAAGAGTAATATGCAGATTGACCATCACTCCAACACACAAGATGACTGCCCCCATGTGGTCAAAAGATCCTTCCCCTTTCAGACACATGATGGCCACCACAAGATGGCTAACAGGGGAGGGCAGTTGGCAGGGACCAGGCCTGCAAGGGAGGGCAGTTGTGGGTGATCAGGCCAGCAGGGGAGGGCAATTGGGAGAGACCAAGCCTGCAAGGGAGGGCAGTTGGGGGTGACAGGGTAGGCAGAGGAGGGAAGTTTGGGGTGACTGGGCCTGCAGGGAAGGGCAGTTGGTGGGGGGGACCCAGGCCTGCAGGGGAGAATAGTTGGGGGAGACTAGGTGTGCAGGAGAGGGCAGTTAGAGGTGACTAGGCCTTCAGGGGAGGGCAGTTAGGGGCAAACAAACTGGCAGAGGACCAGTTAGGCATCACTCAGGCTAGCAGGGGAGTGGTTAAGGGGTGATCAGGCTGGCAGGCAGAAGTGGTTAGGGGCAATCAGGAGGGCAGGCAGGCAGGCAAGCAGTTAGGAGCCAGCAGTCCTGGATTGTGAGAGGGATGTGGGATTGGGCCTAAATGGCAGTTGGACATCCCTTGAGGGGTCCCAGATTGGAGAGGGTGCAGGCTGTGCACTGGGCCTCTAGTAACCATATAATATCCCAAGCTAGGTTTCAGATTCTATAAGGCCCAGTAGAAAGCCAGGAGCTATTTCTCAAAAAGAAAAAAAATTATTTGTGAAGGAGGGCAAGGCTTTGCTCCTAAAGCTTAAGGTTTTGACTTTGCCTTCCCTACTGAAGCATGTCAGAGGCTTCATACCACATTGTTGGTTTCCATAAAACTTGATGCAGCATGGATCTTCTGGGTCATTAGGCCCAAGTGACAGAGCAGCTTGCTCTGGAGCCTGGGGCCTGCTCCAAGTACCCTGCTGGACTCTGGTCCCCACTCAGTACCAGAAGCCTGATGGCTCAGAATAGAACATTTAACTTGATACATTCCCTCTAAACTTAAAGAAGACCTGCCAGGCATTGTCATCTCTTTTAGTGGCAAGAGATGAAAGGTGCATCAACATGTTTCACATTGGGGAGAAATCCTGACATATTCTGTTGAGGACACAAGGCTCATCTCTCATCCTCTAGTTTGCATTTATCTTCTTACTAAGGCAGCTGAGCTACTTTCTATTTCGTGGGCATCGGGTCCAATCTGCATAATGTTTGCAATATAGTAGACCAGTGTGATTTTTGTGGGATGTTAAGACCCTCTGACAAAATTTGAAGATGTACTGTTGGCCCTGCCAATTAAAGCAGATGGTTTCTTGTGGTCCTTGGAAACCTCTGCAGAGAAAATGGAGCATCCGTCACATCAAGAACTACATACAAAATGCAGTAAGCTGTTCTAGTTTTCTCCAGGAAAGTTCTCACATCTGGAGAAGCCAGAACCTGTTTGAGTTTATGGTAATCAACATCCCTGAGGTCCATCTACCTCTTGGGGGCCGCATAGATATGTTAAATGAGAAAAATGATAAGTATCACCTCTTCTTCCTGCAGGCCTGGCAATGGCCCTGATTTTTGCATATTCCTCTCAGGATGTAGTACAGTAGAAAGGGGATGCTTCAGAGACTCTGCTTTCCTTCCTATTACAGTAGTGCTCACTGGATGGGCCAGCGAGACAGTGGGGAGCTTGTTTCAATTATACATCCCGTTTGTCAAGTGCAGCTGCTCTAATTATGCATTCAAGCAATGGAGACCTGTCTATAGGATGGTCCTTGGACCTACTGGTCCCACTGTGATTTACACTTGAGCCAAAAATTCCCTGGTCAGCTCACTATTGTAACCCTCACTTTGATCAATGGACTCATAGATGTCTTAGGTCCTTAGAAATAAGCATCAGTTCCGGGCTAATGTTTATAATCCTCCCAAAAGGGTCTGGGCAGTTTCCTATCCCAGTGCACAGTCACCATTTATTAGGGTCACATGTCCTCTGGGAGCCGGCTGAGAGGAGTATATACTTGTGACAGTGTTGCAAGGCCTTTCCTTAAGTGACCTAGTCTCCTCTTCAATTGAAGGTTTGTGAAATAGATTGAGCATAGAAACTGAAGTAAAATTTTTCTACTGTAGCGACCCAAGTCAGATTTTTGTCCCCCAGAATTGGAATTTTTTTCTTTTACATAAACCAAGACATATGTTAGTAGGTTGTTCATCAACTCCGTTCAAAGGAACATTATGATTAATGGGCTACACTGGATCAAAGACTCATGCAGATAAAAAAAATCCCAATTACTGTATCACTCTAACGATGCCCTTTTTGTCTCTGACAGTGAAGTGCTATCATTGACTTCTCTACTCCAAGTTCTCATCATTCTTCTGAAATCAAGGAGCCCACCTCAGTAGAGGCAACCTCCACTGTCACACTGGCGTTCAGAAATCAGCCATCAGAGCAGTTCGTGAGGGTGTCAGCACTTTGCTTACTACCATTTATTCTCAATGCCTTAGTGAGGAAGTGTCCCCTGAGCCCTTGGGGAATCTTGAAGGGCTGTGAATAGGTGTGGCAAGTTGTGTATGATAAGCCCACCCCCAAAATCCTATCTCTATACACTCTGAGACTGAGGGAAGTGGAGTTTGCCACTGCAAATATGTCTTTTTGAGATACCTATTATTTTAGGCTGGTTATTTAAAAAAATTATTTTTCAGTTACAGTTTGCTTTTGATATTAGTTTTTGATATTAGTTTCAGTTACACAGCACAGCATATAAATATCCATATAGGTTACAAAGTCTTCCCTCCAATAATTCAAGAGCCCACTTGACACCATAGATAGTTATTACAATATTACTGACTATATTCCCTATGCTGTACTTTACACCCCCATGCCTGTTTCATAACTACCAATTAGTACTTCTTAATTTCATCATACTTTTTTACCCCATCCCCCAACACCCCTTTCCTCTGGCATCTTTCAGTTTTTTCTTTGTATTTATGAGTTTATTTCTTGAGGATATTAGGCTAAGTGAAATAAGCCAGACACAGAGAGACAAATATCATATTATATCAGTTTCTAGAGGCCTGATACACGAAGATACATGCAAGAATGGGCCTTCCTTCCCTGGCTGCCAGCACCACCTTTGCTCTGGCTGGAGCTACCTTTCTGCTCTGGCCTAGAGCCTCCTTTCCACCTTCCCACACTGCCCAGAGGCCCAGAGCGGCTGGGGTGGTGCATAACACCCTACCCAGCCATTCAGCGCCTGCATATGCAAATTAACCCACCATCTTTGTTGGGTTGATTTGCATACTCACTCCTAATTGGCTGGTGGGTGTTGCAAAGGTATGGTCAATTAGTGTATATATGTGAAATCTAAAGAACAAAAGAAACAGATAAACAAAATCAGACTAGTATTTTAAAGAAACAAAAATCTCAGAAAGACACTTTGCTTCCCCCCACCAACTGCCTAAAGAATTTAGACAGAGGACCTGCTAAATTAAGTGTGGCAGATGGAAAGGAACCTAGCATGGCCTCTTTGGTTCTCTCATGTCTCATTTTTTTCTGGGTGATCCAGCAAGAATTTTTTTATCAAGTGTTTGCTCCTTCTAATCTTCTGTAAATTGTCTGTGTCTCCTTTGAAATCCAAACTACTATCCCCATTTCTCCTAAGCTTAAGATGGCACATGACCCTCATCTACCTGATTTGTCTTCTGGCCCCATATTCTTATAGATGCCCATATGCACATATGTAATTAAATTTAGTTATTTTTGAAAGGGGGAGGGTAGGAGGGTGAGTGGGAAGAGATTCACCAAAGAACTTGTATGCGTATTTGCATAATCCATGGACACTGACAATAGGGTGTCAAAGGCCTGGGGTGGTTAGCGGGTGCAGGCTAGAAGGGGTCAATGGGGGGGGGGAAGGAACATATGTAATACTTTCAACAATAAAGATTAAAAAAATAAATTTAGTTATTTTCTCTTGTTAATCTGTCTTATGTCAATTTGAATATTAGATCAACTAAAAGAACTAAGAGGAGAAAAAGGGGGGAAATTCCACAAACTGAATCATATCATGCAATTCCAGCTTTTGCATCTGCCTGTCCTCAGCAGTTTATTCCCTGACCCCGTACCATTCCACATAATGTTTCTTTCTCATACCACCCTGTTCATTCCCTTTATGGAATGTATCACGATTTAGCAATACTAGAAGCTTGGTGCACAAAATTTGTGCACAGGTAGAATCCCTAGGCCTGGCTGTCGATCAGGGCTGATTGGGGCCTTCCTTAATTCTGCGTCACCCCCTGGTGGTCTGTACATGTCATAGTAGAGCGGTCAGCCAAACTCCTGAGGGGACAATTTGCATATTAGCCTTTTATTATATGCGATATTTGTTATTAAGACCAGTAATTCTGTTTGTCCATAGTGGAGCTAGTAGGACTTCATGGAAACTTTGAAGCTACTAAGACAAGAGAAATCACTTAGTTGATGTTGATTAGGCTGAACACTAATCAGGAAACATGCCAATACTTTTATTTTCTGTCCCAAGCATGTTTGCCTTTCTAATTATATTTCCAGGGAAGCAGCCTTCCAGGAAGCAGCTAGAGGCAATTCCTTAGCGCTCTCCTGAGAACTGTGTGAGCAACCTCTTCCACCTGTGCTCTCTACCTGGAGAGTGACAGCCACATCTAGAGGCATCCTTCAAGGGTCACCATAGTTAGGAACTTTGGGCAAAGAAATATGCCAATGTCTTTGTTTGAAATCAGTTTTTGAAAGGAAAATTAAAAGCAACTTGGTGTGCTTTTCAAAACTGGGAAGATGCTGCAGAGCTTTGAAGCTAGCTCTAAACAATGTACCGGACACCTTTCTGAATGCTGGCCATCCAGGGCTGTTAGTGTCTCCCTCGCACCTGTTATGAGGCTAAAAATAAAAGCAAAAAATGCCCCATTGCTCATGAAAACCAAAATGACAGGAATCAACCAGAGCAGATTTCTTGAAGTTTAAGGGGAAACAGTGCTAAGACTTTGTCCTTAGAAACTGACAGTAACGTTTGCATATTTCTGTCTATACTTGTTAGAGCTCTAATGAAATCCATTTTTTGCCTCTGCTATACGCTCATAGCACCGAGCATTGCTACAAGTTTGTTAGTAGTGAGTGGAGTTGCTGTGGGTAAAGTTTAGAATTCTTTGCAACCAAGGAGAACTGAGACAATGCTATTGCATTAATACTCATATTTTGGAAATCTTGGAGCTCTTATAACCAACCTCAGTTAGTTTATAAGAATCAAAACTTTAGTCAGTATATGACCTCAGTTTCTTGGAGATTCAGGGAGAACCATATAAGCTCAAGTGCTTAATTCACACTCTAGACAATTAAAGCAAAGTTTCTAAGCATCTGTCAGAAAGGGATACAATTAAGAAAATGCAGTTGCATAATACACTAACTCCGTATCACCAATAAATTATATAATTAGTATAGGTGTGTCTACAGGAAACACAGAGAATGTTGGTCTGGATTGAATGTAATTTCAAGAAGACATTTTCAATTCTGTAGAGGGCTTACTTTTCATTTTCCCTGTTAGAATATTCATAGTCTTATGACTTATTTCATGGCAGGGTGTAACAATACAGGAGTTGGTGTGAATTCCTTGACATTTCAGGAAGGTTCACACAAGATTCAGAGGTTTGTTTTTGTTTTTGTTAATCCTCACCTGAGGATATTTTTCCATTGATTTTTAGAGAAAATGGAAGGGAAGGGGAGAGACACACAGAGAGAGAAACATTGATGTGAAAGAGACATGTCTATTTGGTTGCCTCCAATTTGCCCTAAATATATGCCCTTGAAAGGAATGGAGCCCTTGACCCTTCAACCAGTGGGTTGATGCTCTATCCACTGAGCCAAACCGGCTAGGGCAAGACTCAGAGTTTTGATTCTAGTCTTTGACAATATGAAGTTATTTAGAAGCTTCTCTGAATGCTCATCATGGCCAGCTTTTAAGTGCAATGAATTAGTGTGCTAACTACTATTGTTTTCATATTTAAAGATCAATCAGATAGTATTGGATTGTTTACTCCTGTAGATCTCTAGAGCTTACAAATTGAACTTAAATTCCAGTTCTAGAATTCAGAACAACTGTGAATACTTACACAGTCAGGGGTTGGTTAGAGCATGAGAATGAATTACTCCCTTCCATCAGAAATGAGACTTTGCCTTGCTCATAAGAAGCACATTCACACCAGGTCCCAGAGCAGATTCCTCACACTTAAGTTAGATCTGAGTAGTCAATGTTTAGAAGTTTTTCCCCTTGGTGGCTATGGTTATAGCTGAAGTTCCATGACATTTGTCAGAAGGCTACATGTATTCATGCCATTGGTTCTATTTGTTCATCAGTTTATTTTGTTCATTAGATCCTATATATCAGTGAGATCATATGGTATTTATCTTTATCTGACTGGTTTATTTCGCTTAGCATGATCTCCTGGTCCATCCATGCTGTTGGCAAAGGATAAGAGTTCCTTCTTTTTTACAGCAGTATAGTATTCCATTTTGTAAAGGTACCACAGCCTTTTTATCTATCTACTGATGGGCACTTGGACTGTTTCCAGATCTTGGCTATTATACATGATGCTGCTATGGACATGGGGTTCATGTATTATTTCTGACTGGTGTTTTGGGATTCTGAGGATATATTTCTAGAAGTGGGATCACTGGATCAAAAGGCAGTTCCAGCTTTAATTTTTTGAGGAAACGCCATACTATTTCCACAGTGATTGCATTCTCACCAACAGTGCACTGGGATTCCTTTTTCTCCACATCCTCACCAGTTGCATCTAGTTGCGTATCTTTTGCATCTACCTGTCTAATTTCCCAACAGCATTTATTGAAGAGATTGTTTATACTCCATTGTATGCTCTTGCTTCCTTGTCGACTATTAATTGACCATAATGGCATGGATTGATTTATGGGGATTCTATCCTATTCCATTGATCTATATGCCTGTTCTTATGCCAGTACCAGGCTGTTTTGATTATAATGGCTTTGTGGTATTGTTTGAAACCCCGTATTGTGATTAGTTCAACTTTGTTCTTTTTTCTCAAGATTACTGAGGCTACTCACAGTCTTTTTGGTTCCATATAAATCTTTGGAATATTTGTTCTAGATCTATGAAATATTCCATTGGTATTTTAAAAGAAATTGCATTGAACCTATAGATTGCTTTGGTTAGATTGACATTTTAATGATGTCAATTATTCTTATTCATTAACACAGCATATTCTTCTGCTTATTTGTATCTTCCTCAATTTCTTTTTATTTCTTTTTTCAATATTCTATAGTTTTCCTAGTACAGGTTTTATACCTCCTTGGTTAAGTTTATTCCTTGGTACTATACTTTATTTTTCTGTTTGTTGTTGCAATGGTAAATGGGATTGTTTTTTGGTTTCTCTTTTTGAGAGTTCATTATTGGTGTATGAAAGTGCCCTTGATTTCTAGATGTTAATTTTGTATTCTGCTACATTGCCTAATTTATTTATTAAGTCTAGTAGTTTCCTGACGGAGGTTTTAGGGTTTTCTATGTACAATATCATGTCACCAAACTTCCTCCTTTCCAATTTTGATGCCTTTTATTTCTTCTTGTCTGATCACTATGGCTAGGACTTCCAGTACTACATTGAATAGGAGTGGTAAAAGTGGGCATCCCTGTCTTGTTCCTGTTCTTAAGGGTAACGCTTTTAGTTTTTTCCCCATTGAGTATGATACCTCTAAGTCTGTCATATATGGCCTTTATTTTGTTGAGGTCTGATCCCTCAATTCCCACTTTGCTGAGAGTTTTTATGCTTTGTTAATCCTTACCCGAGGATATTTTTCCCATTGCTTTTCAGAGAGAGTGGAAAGAAGAGAGTGGTAAATAGACAAAGGAGAGTACCATCAATCTGAGAGAGATACATCATTTGGTTGCCTCCTACATGCGACCCAACCAGGGCTGGGGATCCAACTTGCAACCCAAGTACTTGGCCTCAAACCCCTGACTCTGATGTGAATGGGCCAAAACTCTAACCACTATCCTCTATGAATAGATACTAAAATCCTCAACAATTATTATCAAACTAAATCCAGCAATACATTAAAAAGATCATGCACCATGACCAAATGGGATTTATTCCAGAGATGCAAAGCTAGTACAATATTCACAAATCAATAAGTGTAGTACATCGCATAAACAAAATGAAGGATAAAAATCATATGATCATATCAATAGATACATAAAAGCATTTGACAAAATGCAGCACTCATTTTTTTTTTTTGTTAATCCTCACCGACACATTGACTTGTTGCCTCCTGCATGCACCCTGACTAGGGCTGGGCAGCCTGCAACTGAGGTACATGCCCTTGACTAGAATTGAGCCAGGGACCCCTTAGTCTATGAACTGACACTCTATCCACTTGAGCCAAACCAGCTAGGGCTTAGCACTCATTTTTTATAAAAACTCTCAGTAACCCTGGCTGCTGTTGCTCAGTGGTTAATGTTATGTAGTGACTTTCTTTGTCTCTTCTATGGCCTTTATTTTGATCTATTAGTTGATTTTTTTCAGATATAAGTACTGTTACCTCAGCTTTTTTTTTTCTTTTCTATCTACATGAAAATTTTTTTCACCCCTGAGACTTTAGTTCTGAGGTGGGTCTCTTGTAGACAGCATATATATGGGTCATGTTTTTGTATTCATTCAGTTACTCTATGCCTTTTGATTGGAAAATTTAATCCATTTAAATTTAAGATGATTATTGATAGGTACCTCTTTATTGCCATTTTAATTCTTTATGTTTATGTTTCTCTCTATTTCTTTTTATTCTTATAGCAGTCCCTTTAACATGTATTGTAGTGCTGGTTTAGTGGTAATAAACTTATTTAGCCTTTATTTTTGTTTGGGAAGCTCTTTATTTCCCCTTCAATTCTGAATGATAGTCTTTCTGGATAGAGTAGTTTTGGTCTCACATCCTTGCTTTTCATTACTTTGAAACCTCTTACACTTTCCTTCTGTCTTGTATTGATTAATTATGTTGAGAAACCAGCTGACAGCCTTATGGAGCTCTGAGACTGTATCTCTCTTGCCACCCTTAAGAATATCTCTTTGTGTTTAACATTTGCCATTTTAATTATGATGTGTCTTGTAGTTAATCTCTTTTGGTTCATCTTGATTGGAACTCTCTGTGATTCCTGAACTTGGGTGACTTTTTCCTTCCAATGTGACCTCTATGCTCACCTGAGTCATCCAGGCCAGGCTAAAGATTTTTTTCTTTGCAACAAGATTAAAATAAAACTTTGACACGTGTTCTTAACTGCCAGAATTTTTTTTTAACTTGGTAAGAATAAAGGTGTCTGGTCCCATCCTCCTGTATGCTCTTGCAATCTATTAGAAATAACTTGTTATCAGAAATGAACTATTGGAATTTTAAATTTAAAATACAATAACATCAGATTCCCAGATGGGTGTAGAGTAGCTGGAGGTTCTGTCTGCTTGCTCTTGACAACATTGAATTCCCTGTCAGGGCATATGCCCAGGTAGTGCACTGATCCCCAGTGAGGAGCATGCAAGAGGCAGCTGATTAATGGTTCTCTCTCATCATTGATGTTTTTATCTCTGTCTCCCTCTCCCTTCCTCTATCTGAAATAAATAAAAACATATTTTGTGAGAAAAGTAATATATTGTAAAGATTTACATTTGGAAGATATATTTAAAGAAAAAAAGAATAGTTAAGTAATCATTGTTAAACTGTATATAAAAGTTTATACTATATTAATAAAAAAAGAATTCTTGTTCAAAGAATTTATTGTCCCACTGGCACACATTTGAGAGAGCAAAAGCACATGTTAATGTTTACACAGAAATGACCAGAGACTTTATTCTGCACCCAGGAATGTGTGACTGCGACTCAACTAATAGCACAGAGCATGGGTTCCCACATTAAGTCTTACTCCCATTAAAGTTTATCAGAAAATTGAGCAAGCATTTGATCAGAAATACTAATTTTTTCAGAATGAGTTGTAAGGCTCTATCCCAGGCTAGACTTAGAACCATTTTTCTTTTACATTGCTTTTTAGTGCCTTTTGAGGGAGGTGACCTGGAATATCCTCCTCTCTCGGGTTTTGCTTCATCTTCTCTCCTCCAGGTTTCCCTGTGTCTTTCTGACTGCTTCCTCAAGTTTCAGCTCCATGCTTTTGGTGCCCAATCTGAGAAGTCCATGGTAGAAATAGAAATAATAGCAGCAGCCAAATCTTACACTGTGATTACCGTATAAAAGTATTATTCTAAATACTATATGTTTAAAAAAAATATATATATATATATATTTACTAATTTAATTCCTATAAGAGCACTTTGAAGTAGGTACTATACACATCCTATCTTAGTTGAGGCAACTGAAGCACAAAGAAGTAGCTTGCTTAATGTCCCAGGTAATAAATGGTAGATTTGATCAGAAACAGATTGGAGCTCCTGTTTCTAACTATTCTGCTTTAGAGAGGAGATTTTATTAGACAAAACTTTCTCTCTTTTATATTTATTTTCACCTGGGCAAAATAAAAAAGAAAGATGGCAGCGAGAGAGATGAAAAACCACTGTTCATATTAAATAAATATACCTGTCTTGGTCTGTTCAGGCTACTATAAGAAAAAACCATAGTCTGGACAGCTTAAACAAGAGAAATTTGTGTCTCACAGTTTTGAAGGTTGGGAGTTCAAGATTAAGGTGCCAGTTGAATTGGTTCCTGGTGAGACCTGTTCCTAGTTTTCAGTCAGCTGCCCTCTACCTGTAGTCTCAATGACCACTGCTTTGTGTGCATAGAGAGAATGAAAGAGAGCTCTAGTCTTATCACGACACTAATCCCATTTGGTGCTCTATCCTCATGAACTCCTCTAACCTTAATTACCTCCCAAAGGCCCCATCTCTTAAAACCACTAACTTGCCAATTAAGACATTTTTTCTTTTTTAAATCCTCATCTGAGAATATTTTTCCATTGATTGCTTCAGGGAGAGCAGAAGGGAGGGGGAGACACACAGAGAGAAACATTGATGTGAGTGAGGCACATTGATTGGTTGCCTCCTGCAGGCGCCCTGACGTGGGATAAAACCTACAACCCAGGTACATGCCCTTGAGCAGAACCCAACCCAGGACCCTTCAGTCTGGGGGCCAACATTCTGATAACTGAGCCAAACCAGTCAGAGTAGTAATTAAGACTTTCATGTATGAATTTGAGGGAGACACAAGCATTCAGTCCATAACACACCTTCATCTATAATGTGTTGGAAGAATACAGGCAAACAACAGTGATTATCTCCATGTCATAGGACAAGAGGTGAAGTATTTTTGCATATTATAATTTTATTTACAAAAGAAATTTTATTTTTATATAAGGGAACAACATATGCTATTAAAACATCTTTCAGTTGAATAATGATTTCCAAAGGTGTTTCACCCTGTTTGGCATGGAGGTATGACATGTTCTCTGTGAATTCCGGGACAAAGAATTTACAGCACATCACATCCTTTAAAATAGGTGAAGTGGCACTGTAGCTTTCAAATGCATACTGAGCATGGGTTCTGGCTTTTGTGAAAATTACAAACCAACTGAGCTAAGCTTTCAGCCCAGATAGGGAAACTTCATTTCACACCAGCAGAGCCTAATTGTTGAATGCCCAGGCCATCCATCATTTCAGGTTTACTCTGAGTCCAGGCAGTGATCATTCCCTCTTCTATTAAAGAATCAGCAGAAGAGGCTCCTGGGAATTGGCAATTAAGAGCAGCATAAATCAAGCTGAAAATTGCCCTCAATTTAAACCATTTGTCCAGACATTTTCCCATCTCCCATTATCTCTGCTTTTTCTTAATTCCACTTTTTTTTTGTTAACATAAGATTCAATTATGAAAGTGTGCTTTATCTTTCTTTTATAAATGTAATAAACTAAAAGAAATAAAAGCTATAGAGTAAAACAAGCTGTAGTAAGAGCCCATGCATATCTAAAGAAAATAGCAAACAGAAAAGCGCAGAGATAACTGAAATTATGGGCCAATTAATTCCCCAAATGTTGGCGACCTGTCTATGGTGTTATAGGCACTATCATGACGGTTAACTTTTTGAGACCCTAAATGCATCAACTCAGAGCACCAAAAATGAAAGTCTAATTTGAAAGTGTTAAATCTACTTAATTTCAAAATGTCATTTAAACAATTAAAAAATATTACTCAGCTCTGTGGACAAAACTCAATCTCACCAATTTTAGTTAGGGTCTTAAGCTTTTGTATCCTATGTCCAATGATTCAGTATGAGAACTTAGGTCCCATGCTTCCATGCTGAGAACCAAAGACCATTATCCTCAGAGGCTCATTCTTATGTCTTAAAGTAGTATGTTAATGCCTTGGTAACAATTACATTTATTCCTTGCTGAAAACTAAAGCAAAAGAAGAAATCTGAATGTGTCAGTACTCTGAACAGTAGCTTTTGAACTGTATTAATCTAGAAATTAGGTCTGTTAGTGATAAAGAGTCTCATCACATGGAGAATTGGAGTTTGATGGTTCCTCTTTCAGAAAGTGGGGTCTTTATGTAAAGTAAAAAAAAAAAAAGGAAGAAGTAAAGAAAAAGAAAAAGAAACTAATTGTTGGTTCTTGTTTTCTGCAGAATAGGGCCCAGTTTCCCCTCCTGACTTTATTTATTTGACCTGCTTTGCTCCACTTTTCAGTTGATATCTTCTGCCCCATCTCTCCAGACAATCCCACTGAACTACAAGCCTACCCTGCTCACCTCCCTCTTCACAAACTCTCTAAACTATGAAGAGAATGTCTTTAGGCTTTCCTACTTGTACTCTACCATCCTTCAGAATCCAGCATAAGACCCATCTTTTCCATAATTTATTTTATTTTTAAAATATTTTTTTATTGATTTCAGAGAGGAAGGGAGAGGGAGAAAGAGATGAAACATCAATGATGAGAGACAATCATTGATCTGCTGCTTCCTGCATGCCCCCTACTGGGAGTCAAGCTTGCAACATGGGCATGTGCCCTGACTGGGAATCAAACGACCTCCTGGTTCATAGATCAATGCTTAAACATAGAGTCACAATGACTGGGCTCCATAATTATTTTTTATTTTTTTATTTTTTATTTTTTATCTTCTAGCTCTGTGACTTTCAACTGGTGTGCCACAAGAATTTTTAAAACATGTAATTTCTGACTATTTAGTCAGGAGCACTGACCTCTTTTCCTTTAGGTTGTCAGATAAAAAAATGACAAATGCTAACATAACACTAGCCCTATGGTGTGAATGCCCTGTCTTGAACTGTAAATAAACTAGAGGCCTGGTGCACAAAATTTATGTATGGAGGGGGTGTCCCTCAGCCCAGCATGCACACTCTCCAATCTGGGATCCCTTGAGGTAGGATTAGGCTAACCAGGCAGTCAGACATCCCTCTTACAACCCAGGACTGCTGGCTCCCAACTACTTGCTTGCCTGTCTTCCTGATTGCCCCTAATTGCTTCTGTCTGCCAGCCTGATTGATGCCTAACTTCTCCCCTGCAGCCTGGTCACCCCTAATTGCCCTCCCCTGTTGGAGGCTTGATCACCTCCAACTCCCTACTTTGCCAGCCTGGTCCCTCCCAACTGCCCTCCCCTGCTGGTGTGATTGGTCACAACTTTCCTCCCTTGCAGATCTGGTCCCTTCCAACTGCCCTTCCCCACTGGCCATCTGGTGGTAGCCATCTTGTATCCATATGGGGGCAGCCATTTTGTATGTGACATATATTACTCTTTTATTAGATAGGATAGAGGCCTGGTGCAGGGGTAGGGGCCAGCTGGTTTGTCCTGAAGGGTGTCCCGGATCAGGGTGGGGGTTCCCTTGGGGCATGGAATGGCTTGAGTGAGGGGCCTGTGGTGGTTTGCAGGCTGGCCATGCCCCCCTTCCTGACCCTCCCCCGCCTAGCGACCCAAGTGGAGGCCCTGGTATCTGGGATTTATTTATCTTCTATAATTGAAATTTTGTAGCCTTGAGTGGAGGCTGGAGCAGGCCAGTGTGGGCAGAAAGCTTGGCTTCCTACATCACCGGGGAAACCCATATCTTCTATAATTGAAACTTTGTAGCCTTGAGTGGAGATTAATCATCACATGGACCATAATCCTTTTCCTCCCTTTTTTGTTTTGCTTTATGATTTTACCACCTGTAAATAAGTCCCAAAAAATTAGCTTAGTTTTTCTTGATTTTTGAACTTTACAAATGGAACTGTACAGAATAAATATTTTTTTGGCATAGCTTGTTTTGTTTAACATCCATGTCATCATTGCTGTATGTAACTATAGTGTCTTCATTTTCATTGCTGTATAGTATTCCATTGGATAAACATATCACAATTTAAGTATATTTCTTTTGTGAGCATTTTATTTCCAGTTTGAGGCTATTACCAACTATATTGTGAATGTGACCATATTCTGTAGCACATACTGGTAAGTATGTCTTTCTTTAAAGTAATTACTTAGGAGTACATTTTTTGGTTGCAGGGTGTATGCACTTTAAACTTTATTAGATAATGACAAAACTATTTTCCAAAGTGATTAAGTCAACTGTACCTGCAGTACCTGAGAATTCATTCCATTCTCTCATCTCTCTCCTCTCCTCTTTCTCCTCCCTCTGCTCCTTCTGCTTACTGTCATGTCTATCATGAGACTGCACTGTACTCCCTTCCTTATATACCTTACTTCATTGAGTTGAGTACTGATATTTTATAATAAACTAGAGGACTGGTGCGTGAAATTCATGCATGGAGAGTGGGTTCCTCAACCCAGCTTGCACCCTTTCTAATCTGGGACCTCTCAAGATATGTCTAACCCACAAAGATTGGGCCTAAAATGGCAGTCAGACATTCTTCTCACAATCTGAGATGACTAGCTCCTAACCACTTGCCTTCCTGCCTGCCTGATCACCTCTAACCCCTCTGCCTGCTGGCTTGATTGCCCCTATCTCATCCCCCTGCCTGCCTGATTGGCTCTGATCTCCCTGCCTGCTTACCTGATTGCCCCTAAATGCCCTCCCCTGCTGGCCTAATCTCACCCCCAACTGCCTTCATCTGCCAGCCTGATTTTGCCCCCAACTGCACTCTTCTGCTGGCCTGATCACCCCTAACTGTCTCTGCCTTGGCCCCCACCACCATGGCTTTGTCTGGAAAAAAGTCAGATGTCTGGAAGATGGTCAGTTGACCCAGTCTAATTAGCATAATACCCTTTTAACAGTATAGATAGATTATATAGAATAGGATTGTTTAAATGGGGGCGGGGGAGCCTTTTTCATCAGGAGGAGATGCACTTGGCAGACAAAAATACATCATCCCTATTTCTGGATTGATAGCCAGCCATATGCAGTATACTGCCAAACAGGTCATTAAAAAATTGAACCGCTTTCTTACACCTTACACCAAACAGCTGTTGCCCTTAAAACCCCTCCTCAGGCCCCACCTTAGGTTCTGACTTTGCAGTTCACTCAGATTAGGTTCTGATTGGTTGGTTTTTATGCCAGTCAGCATCAAAAGCTCCGTCTCCTAGGCAGCCATTGGCTCTTCACACTTCACCCAGATTTGGTTCTGATTGGTCAGTTTCTATGCCAGTCAGCATCTCTGGGTCTATTTCTGGGCCTGATTATAGAGGCAGGACTGATGAGCAGCCAGCCTAGGTTGCAGGCTAGCAGGGTAAATTGCTTACCTCTAGGAGGAAGAGAGAGGCTTGGCTGCCTCTGCTGATCAGCCCCACCTCTCTCTCTCTCCAAGAGGTCAGCAGTTCAGCCCACTCGCCTGCTGTGTGCGCAGCCTGGCATTCAGTTGAGCCTTTGGTTGTTTTGGATGTTATAACCCTGGCTCTTTATATATATAGATACTCAGTTAATATATTGCACAACTGATCAAGAAACTGAATTAATGACTGAAATATTTCTCATATCCATTAGTGCAAAATGTCATCTCATAATCATGATTTACATTTCCTTGAACAAGATGATGTTGACTATCTCCCCGTGTTTATTGGCTATGGTTTAATCTTATGTAAAATATCTCTTTACTCCCATTTGACAGATGAGAAAACATAGGCTCAAAAGTTTAGGTATCTTGCCTATGGTTATGTAAGTATCATGTGAGAGATTTGAGCTTCAAAGTCAGGTCTGTCTGAACACCTGGTTCTCCATTATCTGGCATGGTTTCCTTAGGCAGCAGTTTTAAATGAATATATCAGAAGTCATTCACTCAGATAAGTGATTTCTTTCAAAGAACTCACTTGAAAAGTCTATCTCTTTATTCCAACAATGAGGCTATTGTTTGAACAATTTATAGATTTCTTTTCTGTCAGTTAATAAGCCCTGTAGGAATATAGTCTTGCTAAATTAAATTTTGTCTCACTTTTTTTTTTGAATCCGAATGATATTCCCCACATTTTTAATTCATCCACTTTAGGAACTATTGCCATTTGGAATAGCTATCTGTTGTTTCAAAAATTAAAAATACTAACAAAATGTTTTGAAAATGTGCCTCCTGGACTCATTTCATTGGTTTTACAGCTGTGACTCTTGAGCCCTGTGGACATACCTGAGAACCCCTGAAGCTGACAAAAGAAAGCTGAGTGCTCATTTTAATAGGATATTTTATGATTCCTGTGTAGGGATTGTATTTAATTTATTTTGAGGAGAAAAGCTGGTAAAAATCCATTTATGAGAAGCTTTTTCTAAATTCTTAAGTTTCTCCATCCCTTCTACTTGCTTACCTTGCTAATGTTCCTAGAACTTACCAATCTGATAAATTTCTTTGGCTGAACATCAACTCTATACCCACTACAATGTAACTTCCATGATGGGGGAACTTTGCTTTGCTATTGTGCCTTCACCATCTACAAGAGTGCCAGAATCAGGATGATTACTCACTACCTATTCAGTGAAAGAAATAATGAAAAGTGTTACATTGAGTGTGTACTTAATGAGGGTGCTGGGCACCCTCATCCAACCTGTTGTTCCACCTCCACTCACAGATTGCATAAAGAAGAGGGAAGGGGTTGGCAAGGGTGCAAGTGCATCATGGGGAGCATAAAAACTCAATAGTAGTTCACTTTGGGGATTGTAGTTTTATATTTACTTCATCTATTCATAGTATCAGAGAGTCAGGTAATGAAAATAAAATTTGATTACATTTTTGCTTAACAGAATCACACAGATAAAAGTTTCCTAGTTAAGAAAATTTGATCCAGAATCTGTGTTCAATTCCTTTCCAGCTGCATACTTGAGAATTAAATTCAGTTAGTACTTCAGTGGAGAGTGTTCAGGGCCAAAGATAGCCCACACACCTTGACTTGTAGTAAACATTGAGTCCAGGTGCCTATCTTCTCTTCATTGAATAAGTTAAAAGAAAAATTCCATCATGGTGCTTATAAAATCCTTGTGGAGAAGAAAGGACAGGAACATTTTCCTGAACATTCAAATGGAAAGGGAAGTCTAGAACAACCTACTGCAAATGTAGAGGAACATTTTAGGGAATAATTTGCATAATAGGATGCAGAAAGACATGCCTTCCGTGACAAAGGGATAGAAATTTTTAACTGGAGAACATGCCATTGAAATGTAAGAGGATGAAACCAAAAGGAGTTAGGTAAATTAAGGATCCATTGCAAAGCTATTAAAAAATGCAACAGTTGAGTTACTATCTACATTAAAAGCAGCAAACTTCAGGATGGACAGAAAGCAAAGGACCTACTGAGGTTCAGAACAAATGCTCTAATCTCTCCTGCATGCAGAGGTAAAGTAGAAGGATTTTTACCCAAGATGATGTGGTGAGCATGGGTAATGGGCTACTGAAGATAACAGATAGCCAACCTCATATTTTCAGATTTTCCAAAGAAGGGGAAAAAATGAAATGGGAAGCAATAATCAAAAATGTGATTTAATCAATCTTCCTGAGTTTTTCCATGGAGGGTGTATCACCATGTTCTAGGCCAACAATTTCAAACTTGCTCTCTTCATGGCTCTCAAACAACTTGCTAAACTTCTGCAGCATACTATATATATATTTGCCCATCTGACAAAAATAGATGAATTTTTATTGATTTACAGAAAAAGAATCATAGTATTTACCTACCCTTTTGACTCCAAAGTGCTTTTAAAATAAAAATCAGGTGCCTATACTTGTATATAAAAATTTCTGGTAAAAAGAAATAACAAATCAGACGCAGCCTTATTATGTGACATGACCAATAAGATGCAGCTCTATTACATGACCTAGATATTTATGGTTCAAGACAGGGCATTCACACCAGAAGGCTATTGTTGTGTTGACCATTGCCATTTTTTAACTTCGGAAATCTAAGGGAAAAGAAGCTAGTGCCCCTGACTAAGAGTAAGGTATCACATGTTTATTGCAGCATACTGATTGAGAATTGCTATTCTAGGTAAAAAAGAAAAAAAAAAAAGGAAAGGTCTCTATCTCTTTCTTCTGCTATTAATTTTGGAGTAGTGATCTGTGAGGCAGTATGAGGAAGGGAGATCCTTATTCCGAGGATCTTGGGTGGTGTCTAGGAATAGAAGTACATAATAGATAGGGCTTGTAAGTCTTCTGTAATATTTCCAGAAAGGTCTATGTCAGTGCCTTCTTTTACCTTTAAACTGGTGCTACTTAGGCCTACCTGGTCAGCAGCTGTGAATTTTAAGAGATCTGGATTAGTCAGGATTCTCCAGAAAAGCAGAACAAATAAAATAGGATTCATGCAGCCCTAGCCAGTTTGGCTTCATGAATAGAGTATTGGCCCAGCAACTGAATGGTCCCCATGTTTGATTCCAGTCAAGGGTACATACCTCGGTTGCAGGCTCATTCCCCTCCCCTGGTTGGGGCATGTGCTGGAGGCAACCAATTGATGTGTCTCTCTATTATTGATGTTTCTCCCTCTATCTCTCCCTGTCCCTTCCACTCTCTCTAAAAATTAATGTAGGGAGACCCTTCCTTTCCTCTCCTTGAAAGGCCAAATAAAATAATATGACTTCCTTAGTTTAATTTATGACTCTTCAAAAAGACTAGACCTAAAATTATTGTACTAAGCAATCTTTAACTCTTTCTTAGACTTTCCTATATCCAAGATGTATGGAGTTAAGTATTAATGGCACTATTTTATCCATCAAGCATGTTGGATAAACATGTATAGACTTATAGAGACAAGAAACAGAGTCGGGTTCAAAATAGCAGCTAAATAGTCAGACATGTCCCATGCCTTGTCATGGAGCAGATAGAAGGAATAACTACATCAAATAACATCTATCCAGAATTGGCAAATTATACACCGCTGGTGAGACAATCCATGGCTAGCAAGGATAGAAGATGCCTGGAGAATGGTAGGATCAGGGATCTGGGCTAGAGAGAGAAAGAGACATGCGACCACAAGGACAAGAGGGTCAGAGGAACCTACCCTTCACCAAGTTCTCATCCCTTGGGGACAGGTGTAACACCTGACTATGGAAGGGCGGTCCACGGGGTTGCTGGCGGCTGGGGAATTTAGACCTAAGTCCATAGCCACAAGAGGTTGTGCCCAGAAAAGCAGCCTGAGCTGCATGGTGCCAAGGGGTGAGAAACTTGCAGTTGCATATATATTTTTTTTTGCCTCTCTTTTGTCTTAGCTTTTATTCGCTAAACCCAGTTCATAGGACCTTTCAATTACACACACTCACCAAGGCTGCGGTGAAGGTGGAGGTGCAGGTTTGTACAGGCTGGGGAGAGGTTGTGGAGGGGAGCAGAAATGAAGAAGTGATTAGGAATCCAGCACTGAGACATTCTGGACACTCCTAACCTAAGTAGCCATTTATCTCCTGAAGAGCCAGCCCTTCCCAGCATTCTTAGGACAGGTGGTGCAGCCACACCCAGCCTAAAACTTTGCAGAGGAAATAAAGATTCTGAATAGCCTCAGGAAGCCCTCCGGGACTGGGTTGAGGAGGGGCTATTCAATCCAGAAAGAAATACAGCACTCATCCCACCCAAAGCCCTTGTTAGAACAGACATAGGAGTGATTAAGACCGACAACAGGCCAACAGGCAAAGTGGACAGATTGGTCCCGCCTGCTTGTAACCAAGGCTGTGGAGACAGACACAGGTGGATCCCTGGGAACTTCACCACAGTGCTGACTACCTAACAGTAGACTGAGAAGTGGCAGACAGAACAGAAGAATGGGGCCTTAAACCAGCTCCATGGGGCAATAAAACTTGGCTGAAGAGAACAACAATTCACTTTTTTAATTTTGTATCTTTTTTTTTTAATATATTTTATTGACTTTTTACAGAGAGGAAGAAAGAGGGATAGAAAGTCAGAAACATCGATGAGAGAGACATTGATCAGCCACCTCCTGCACGCCCCCTACTGGGGATGTGCCTGCAAGCAAGGTACATGCCCCCAACCGGAATCGAACCCTAGGACCTTTCAGTCCACAGGCCGACGCTCTATCCACTGAGCCAAACCGGTCTCGGCTAATTTTGTATCTTTTATTTTAAAATATTTTAATTTTTTGTATTTTATTTTTTGTATTATTTTTCTTCATTCCATTTTTTATCATTATTTTATTTTATTTTCCCACCCTTTTCTTCCTCACTTCTTCCTTTTTTACTGTTTTCTTATCTCCATTCCTCTCTATAGGTATTATATTCTTTCCTTTCTTTTTAACATCTATTTAAAAATTAATCTTCTTTATTTGCTTTATTGATGTGTTATTATTATTATAGTCTCTCTTCGCATACTTATATATCAAATTTCCTTTCCCCTGCTCCAAGTCAATGCATCCTTCTCTTCTCTTTTTCTTCACTCATACAACTTAACAAAAGGCAGATAAATGATCCAATAAAAAAATAAGCAAAAGACCTACATAGACACTTTTCTAAAGAAAACATACAGAAAGCTGAAAAAAATATGAAAATATGCTCAAAGTCACTAATCATCCAAGAGATGCAAATCAAAATGACATTGAGGTACCACCTCACACCTGTCAGAATGGCTATCATCAACAAATAAAAAAATGATAAGTGCTGGTGAGGATGCGGAGAAAAAGGAACCCTGGTGCACTGCTGGTAGAAATGCAGACTGGTGTAACCACTGTGGAGAACAGTATGGAATTTCCTCAAAAAGTAAAAAATGAAACTCCCATTTGACCCAGCAATTACACTTCTAGGAATATATCCCAAGAAACCAGGAATACCAGTCAGAAAGGATATGCACCCCTATGTTCATAGAAGCATAATTTACCATAGCTAAAACTTGGAAACAGCCTAAGTGCCCATCAGCAGATGAGTGGATAAAAAATATGGTACATCTACACAATGAAATACTATGCTGCTGTAAAAAGGAAGGAACTCTTATCATTTGCAACAGCCTGGATGGCCCTGGAGAGCATTATGCTAAGTGAAATAAGCCAGTTGGAGAAAGATAAATATCACATGATCTCACTCCTTTGTGGAATATAATGAACAACATAAACTGATGAACAAAAATAGATTCAGAGACAGAGAAGCCTCAAACAGACTGTCCAACCTCAGAGGGAAGGCTGGGGAAATGGGGGCAAGGGGTAAAGAGCAGCCAAAGGATTTGCATGCATGCATATAAGCATAACCCATGGACACAAACAGTAAGGGTAAAGGGCATGTGCTGGGGGGCGGTGGGAGTAGCAGAGGAGAGGTCAATGGGGACATATGTAATATTTTAAACAATGAAGAATTTTAAAAAATCAATGGAGAAAAATATCTTCAAGTGAGGTTTAACAACAATAATAAAAAAGGATGCATATATACTAATATACATATACATATACATATACATATACATATACATATACATCAGTCGACCTCCTTATCCATGGATGCACTTTCTGTGGTTTCAGAACACAAAATATATATATTTTTAAATCTTAAATGAGATATTCTGGAATTAAATGCTTCATAAATTTGTTGGTTTTTTTTGTGAAGATGGAGAATTTTATTTATTTAAATTATTTTTTAATTTAAATTCTTTATTGTTGGAAGTATTACATATGTCTCCCTTTTCTCCCATTGACTGTGCCGGCTGATACCTCGCATCTCACCCCCCACCCTCAATTCATGTCCCCACCCCACTTCTGTCTGTATCTTTGGTTATGCTTATATGCATGCATATAATTCCTTTGGTTGGTTGATCTCTAACCCCGCCCTCCATCACACCCTCCCCTGCCTTTTCTCCAAGGCTCGTAGGTCTGTTTGATGCTCCTTTGTCTCTAAATCTATTTTAGTTCATCAGTTTATGTTCATTATATTCCATATATGAATGAGATAATGTGATATTTATCTTTCTCCAACTGGTTTATTTTGCTTAGCATAATGTTCTCCAGGTTCATCCAGCTGTTGAAATGGTAAGAGTTCTTTCTTTTTTTACAGCAATGTAGTATTCCATTGTGTAGATGTACCACAGTTTTCTAATCCACTCATCTACTGATGTACACTTAGTCTGTTTACAAATCTTAGCTATGTAAAGTATGCTGCATGAACACAGAAGGGCATATATTTTTTCTGATTTGTCTTTCTAATTTCTTGGGATATATTCCTTGAAGTGGGATTACTGGGTCAAATGGGAGTTCCATTTATAACTTTTTGAGGACACTCAATACTTTTTTTCCACAGTGGCTGTATCAGTCAGCAGTGCGTGAGAGTTTCTTTTTCTCTGCTTCCTCTCCAGCACTTGTCATTTGTTGATTTGTTAATGATAGGCATTCTACAGGTGTAAGATGGTACCTCATTGTTGTTTTGACTTGAATTTTTCAGATGATTAGTGACTAAGTTTTAACTTGAGCACCATTCTGTGTAGTGTGATGAAATCTCACACCACCCAGCTACATTCCACCTGTACATGAATCACGCTTTTACCCAGTTTAATCTTTCTGTATGCTCCCCAACTCTTAGTCAATTAGTGGCCATCTCAGTGAACAGATAGACAGTCATGGTATGGCAGTGCTTGTGTCCAGTGACCCCAATTTTACTTAATAACAGCTTCAAAGCAAAAGAACAGTGATGCTGGCAATTTGGACATGCCAAAGAAAATCTGTAAGTGCTTCCTTTAAAGTAAAAGGTGAGTATAGTACAATAAGATATTTAGAGAGAGAGAGAGAGAGAGAGAGAGAGAGAGAGAGAGAGAGAGAAAGAAACCACATTCACATAATTTTTATTACAGTACTAGAGTCCTGATGCATGAAATTCATGCAAGGGGCTCAGCTCTTGCAGCCCGATCAGCCCTTGCAGCCCCTCACAGTGTTGGCTGGCCCTTATAGCCCCGGCTTCATCTGGAAGGTTGTCCAGAAAAATGTCTGAAAGGTCATTCAGCTGTTTAGTCTAATAACATATTAACTCTTTATTATATAGAATATTATAATTGTACTATGTTATTATTGTTAATCCCTTCCTGTATTTAATTTATAAATTAAGCATTATTATAGTTATGCTTATAGAGGAAAAAAGCATAGTATATATAGAATTTGATACTATCTGTAGTTTCAGGCATCTACTAGGAGTCTTGAAACATATCCCCTACAGATTAGGGGGGAATATTGTATACACACACACACACACACACACACATGCATTAATATACATTTATCTATCTACCTACCTATCTATGTAATTGGCCCATGCCCAGGAAAGCTAGTGTGTAAATCTAGTTCAAGTCCAAAAACCTGAGAATCAGAACTGATGGTATAGATACAGTGCAACAGGCCAACAGGTTGCTAGGTTCTGGGTCCAGGAAAATCTGATGTTTCGGTTGCAATCTGGAGGCAGGAAAAAGCTGATGTCACAGTTTGAAAAACAGGCAGGCAGGAGGAATTCTTTTTTTGTGTTCTCTTTAGGACTTCAACTAATTGGCTGAGACCTACCGAATTAAGGAAAGTAATCTGCTTTCCTCAGTCTATTGATGTACTAGTAAATGTTAATTTCATCCAAAAGCCCCTTCACAGAAACACTGAGGATAATGTTTGGGCACCCGGTGTCCCAATCAAGTTGACATATAAAATTAACCATCACAAAACTTCTGTCTGGCTCTGATCATATATACCAATTTTAATGTCTTTTATCTTCTGTGGTTGAGGGGCTGGGAACCAGACTGCATTTGGAATATTCTGGAAACACAGGACCCCAGTCTCTTCCATGTCTAATAGGACTATTTTTGGGCATTCGGCAGGGATCTTAGAAACAAAAATCCCTACTATTTATAAGCATATCTTTGAGAAGAGCATCACAAAAACTACCTCCCACTCAAATCTGTGGCTTATGGGTCCTCTGGAATGGACCTGAGCTGTTAACAAAGCAAGAAACACATTGCTCACATAGATCTGTGGTCCTTAACCTTGGCTGCACACTGCAAACACCTGGGGAGCTTTAAAATTATAGATGCCTGGCTCTCACCCAGAAATTCTGAATCATCTAGTTTGGATGTGGCCTGGGCTTTGGGGTTTAAAATGAAATATATATAGTAGCATTCATTTCTTTGGATTTACAGACCTATCAGTTTTAACACATGCATAGATTTTTAAACCCATCACAATCAGGATACAGAAAAATTCTAACACTTCCCAAATTTCTGTGCTTTGTCCTATGAGGTTCCCCATTTTTAAAAAAAAACAGTTTTTATTGTTGATGCTATTACAGGTGTCCCAATTCTCCACCCCCTTTACCCAACTCCACCAACTCCCATCCCCGCTTCCATCTGGCCATCATGCTTATATGGTTATGCTTATATGCATGCATATAAGTTTTTTGGTTGATCTCTTATATCCCCCACCTCAACCTGCCCCTGCCTTCACTCTAAGGTTTGATGGTCTGTTTGATGCCTGTCTCTGGATCTATTTTTGTTCATCAGTTTAAGTTGTTCATTGTATTCCACAGATAAGTGAGATCATGTAATATTTATCTTTCCCCAGCTGGCTTATTTAGCTAAGCATAATGTTCTCCATGTCCATCCATGCTCTTGCGAATGCTAAGAGTTCGTTCTTTATTACAGCAATGTAGTATTTCATTGTGTAGGTGTAACACAGTTTTTAATCCACCTATCTACTGGGCACTTAGGCTGTTTCCAAATCTTAGCTATTATAAATTGCACTGCTATGAACATAGGGGTGCATATATTCTTTCGGAATGGTGTTTCTGATTTCTTGGTATATATTTCTAGAAGTGGGATTACAGGGTCAAGTGGGAGTTCCATTTTTACTTTTTTGAGGAAACTTCATACTGTTTTCCACAGTGGCTACACCAATCTGCATACCCAGCAGCAGTTCACCAGGGTTTCTTTTTCTCCACATCCTCACCAGCACTTGTCATTTGTTGATTTGTTGATGATTGCCATTCTGACAGGTGTGAGTTGATTTGCATCTCTCAGATGATTAGTGACTTTGAGCATGCCTTCATAGGTCCCTTGGCCTTCTGTATGCCCACTTTCAAAAAGTGTTTATTTAGGTCCTTTGCCCATTTTTTAAATGGATAGTTTATCTTCCTTTTGTTAAGATGTCTGAGTTTCTTATAAATTTTGGAGATTAGACCCTTACAGATATAACACTGGCAAACATATTGTCCCATGCAGTGGACTCTTTTGTTGTTTGTTGACGATTTATTTTGCTGTGCAGAAACTTTTTATTTTTTCTGTAGTCCCATTTGTTTATTTTCTCCTTAGTTTCCATTGCCCTAGGAGCTGTATCGGTAAAGATATTGCTATGACATATGTCTGATATTTTGCTGCCTGTGGATTCTTTTAAGATTTTTATGGTTTCCCATCTTATGTTTAAGTCTTTTGTCCATTTTGAATTTTTTTTTGGAGAGGGTATGGTGTAAGTTAGTGATTTAGTTTAAATTTTTTTTGCATATATTTGTCCAATTTTCCAACACCATTTAGTGAAGAGACTATCTTGACTCCATTGTATGCTCTTGCCTCCATTGTCAAATATTAATTGAGCATAATTGCTTGGGTTGATTTCTAGGTTTTCTGTTCTGTTCCATTGGTCTGTTCTTGTGCCATACTAGGCTGTTTTGAGAACAGGGGCTTTATAATATAGCTTGATATCTGGTATTGTGATCCCTCCAACTTTGTTCTTCTTTCTCAAGATTGCTGCAACTATTCTGGGCCTTTTTTTTCCTTGTGAAATTTTGGAGTGTTTTCTCTAGGTCTATGAAATATGCTGTTGGTATTTAAATGGGGATTGCATGGAATCTATAGATTGCTTTGGGTAGTATGGACATTTTAATGATGTTGATTCTGCCAATTCATGAACATAGTATATTCTTCCATTTGTTTATGTCTTCTTCTATCTCTTTTTTCAATGTCCTGTAGTTTTCCAAGTACAGGTCTTTTACCTCCTTAGTTGACTTTATTTCTAGGTATCTTATTTTATTTATTTATTTATTTGGTGCAATGGTAAATAGAATTGTTTTTTGTTGTTGCTGTTTCTCTTTCTGTGAGTTCATTATTGGTGTATAAAAAAGACATAAATTTCTGAGTGTTAATTTTGTATCCTGCTACATTGCTGAATTCATTGATTAAGTTTAGTAGTTTTCTGATGGAACCTTTAGGGATTTCTAGGTACAGTATCATGTCATCTGCAAATAATGACAGTTTTGTTTATTCTTTCCAATTTGGATGCCTTTTATTTCTTCTTGTTGTCTGATGGCTATGGCTAGCACTTCCATTACTACGTCGAACAGGAATGGTAAAATTGGGCATTCCTGTCTTGTTCCTGTTCTTAGAGAAATGGTTTTAGTTTTTGCTCATTGAGTATGATGTTGGCTGTAGCTTTGTCACATAAGCCTTTTATTGTAGAAGTATAAATCCCTCTATTCCCACTTTGCTGAGAGTTTCTATTAAGAAAAGGTGTTGGGAGAATCCAAGATGGCAGCATAGGTAAACATCTACACTGCTGCCTCACACAATAATTTCAAACCTGCAACTAAAAGACAGAACGGACATCATCCAAAACCACAGGAAAGCTGGCTGAGTGGAAATTCTACAACTAGAAGGAAAGAGAGGGGCTCACAGAGACCCAGAGGAGCTGCAAAAAGCTGAGGTACAGAGACACGCGAGCGCAGAAAGCAGGTGCCTGAGAACCTGGCTGGCTTTCTCTGGTGGGAGGGAAATGGAGACTCCCAACGGCATTGAACTCCTTATCCTATGACACTAAACCCCAGATCCAGCCGAAACTCATATGGGGGGAGTTTGGACTGTGAAAAAGGAGAAGTGCACGGAAATTTAGGGGAGTTGCAAAAGATCAGAAGTCTGGTGGCATGCACAGCCCTGCACGCAGGGAACAGACTGCTGATTGTGCCTGTGCCGATGGCTTTCTCGAGTGGGCGGGAGACAGACCCTTCCAATTGTGCCACTTCTAACTCCACTAAACTCCAGTTTTGGGCAAAATCCTGGGGACCCAGACTCATATGGTCCCAGAGCGCAGGGGAGCCAGAGGGGCAGTAGTCTAGAGGCATGGCGAGAGAGCGCTCCAGCAATTACCCAGTCACATGAGACTCAGGGGCCGTGGAGGGTGGGGCCAACTGGAAGGCAAGGAGGTCCATTAAGCCCTGAGACTCCACCCATTCCAAGCTCAACGGAGAGGCTTTTGCGGATTTGCAAGTCTGGTGTCATAAGGCTGAATCCAACACAGAAGTTCTCCCAGAATAGTGAAAATGTTGAGACAAGGGAAGGGATCACAAACAAAAGAAATGGAGGAAAAGAAATGACTCGATATAGAGTTCAAAACCACGCTTATAAGGTTTTTCAAGTATATCCTAGAAAAGTTGGATAAAGTTAGCGAGTCCCAAGAGGAGATGAGAAAGATCCAACTAGAGATGATAAAGGACCAACTAGTCATTAAACATACAATGACTGAAATAAAAAATATTATTCAGAGACCTAACAGCAGACTAGAGAAAGGCAAGAATCAAGTCAAAAATTTGAAATATGAAGAAGCAGAAAACACTCAACTGGAAAAGCAAGAAGAGAAAAGAATCCAAAAATGTGAAGATAATGTAAGGAGCCTCTGGGACAGCTTCAAGCGTACCAACATCAGAATTGTGGGGGTGCCAGAGGAAGAGAGAGAGCAAGATACTGAAATCCTATTTAAAGAAATAATGTCTGAAAACTTCCCACATCTGGTAAAAGAAATAGACTTACAAGTCCAAGAAGCACACAGAACCCCATATAAAAGGAATCCAAAGAGGACCACACCAAGACACATCATAATTAAAATACCAAGAGCAAAAGACAAAGAGAGAATATTAAAAGCAGCAAGAGAAAAACAGTTCATTACCTACAAGGGAGCACCCATATGATTGTCAGCTGATTTCTCAACAGAAACGATGCAGGCCAGACAGGAGTGGCAAAAAATATTCAACGTGATGAATAGCAAGAACCTACAACCAAGAATACTCTATCCAGCAAAGCTATCATTCAGAATTGAAGGGCAGATAAAGAGCTTCACAGAGAAGAAAAAGCTAAAGGAGTTCATCCACTCCAAACCAGTATTATATGAAATGCTGAAAGGTACTCTTTAAGAAGAGGAAGAAGAAAAAGGTAAAAGATAAAAAATTATGAACAACAAATACATATGTATCAACAAGTGGACCTAAAAATTAAGTGAATTAAAAATTTGATCAACAAAATAAACTGGTGAATATAATAGAATCAGGAGCATAGAAAGGGAGTGGACTGATAATTTTCAGGGGGAAAGGGGTGAGGGGTGTACAGAGAGAGACTGGACAAAAATCATACACCTATGGATGAGGTCAATGGGAGGGAGGTAAGGGCAGAGGAAAGGATGGGAGCTGGATGGAGGGGAGCTATGAAGGGGGAAAAAAGAGAAACCAATGTAATAATCTGAATAATAAAGATTTAATTAAAAAAAACAAAAACAAAACAAAAGAAAAGGTGTTGGATTTGTCAAATGGTTTTTTGCATCAATTGATATGATTATGTGATGTTTGTCTCTCAATTTATTTATTTGATGTATCACATTTATTGATTTGTGTATATTGTATCAGCCTTGCATCTCTGGAATAAATCTTACTTGTTCATGGTGTATGATTTTTCTAATGTAATTCTGGATCTTATTTGTTGGAATTTTGTTGAGGATTTTAACATCTAACTATGTTCATGAGGGATACTGGAGTGTAATTCTCTTTCTTTGTAGTTTCTTTATCTGCTTTTGGGATTTGGGTAATGCTGGTTTCATAGAAAGAGCTTTGAAGTGTGCCTTCCTCTTGAATTTTTTGGAATAGTCTTCTTTGAGTATTTGGTAAAATTTGCCTGTGAGACTGTCTAGTCTAAGACTTCTGTTTGCGGAGTTTTTGATTACTGCTTCCATTTAATTAACAGGTTATTCAGTATTTTGGATTTTTTCCTGGATTCTGTTTTGGAATATTGTATATTTCTAGGAATTTATCTATTTTTCCCATGTTGTCCTTTTTGTTGGCATATAGCTGTTCATAGTATTTTTTTTTTTTTACAATCCGTTGTATTTCTGTGGAGTCAATTGTTATTTCTCTTTTAGTTTATTTCTAATTTTATTTATTTTGGTCCTCTTTTTTATGATTATGGCTAAAGATTTGCCTATCTTTAAAAAATATATATATTTTATTGATTTTTCACAGAGAGGAAAGGAGAGGGATAGAAAGTCAGAAACATCGGTCAGCCGCCTTCTGCATGCCCCCTACTGAGGATGTGCACTCAACCAATGTAGGTGCCCTTGACCAGAATCGAACTCGGGACCCTTTAGTCCACAGGCCGACACTCTATCTATCCACTGAGCCAAACCGGTTTCAGAGCCAATCTTTTTTATCTCTCCAAAGATAATGATCTATTTTATTTACTCTTTTAGTCTCTATGTCATTTATTCCCTCTCTCATCTGTATTATTTCATTTCTTCTACTGGGTTTTGTTTATTGTTCTTTTTCTAGTTTTTTTTTTTTTATTTTAGGTGTAGGGCTAGAGTGTTTATTTGAGATTTTTCTTGCTTCCTTCTTAGGGCTGCTTTTGCTTTGTCCTATATATTTTGGATTGTTGTGCATTTATTTTCATTTGCTTACAGAAAGTTTTATAATTCTTACTTGATTTATTTGATAACCCATTCATTGTTTAATAACATGTTATTTAGACTCCATGTGTTTGAATGATTTGCTGTTTTTCTAATTGTCATTGATTTCTAGTTTCATGCCACTGTGAACTGAAAAGATGCTTGATTTGACATCAATCTTCTTGAAATTTGTAAAACTTATTTTGTGTTCTAACATGGGGTCTAAACTTGAGAATATTCCATGAGTACTTGAGAAGAATCTGTATTCTGCTGCTTTTGGATAAAATGTTCTGTAAATCTTGATTAGTTCCATCTAATCCAGTGTTCTGTTTAAGATTGATGTTCCTTTGTTGTTTTTTTATTTGTTTTATCCATTGACAGCAGTGAGGTATTAAAATCGCCTACCATGACTGTACTGTTGTCGATCTCTCCCCTAAAGTCCACCAAGATTTTCTTTATATACTTAGTAGCCCCCTGTTGGGTACATATATGTTTATGCGGGTTATATCATCTTGTTAGGTCAATCCCTTTAATAATATGTAGTGACCCTTTTTATGACTTTTGTTCAATGTCTATTTTGTCAGAAATAAGTATCATTACCACAGCTTTTGTTTGTTTGTTGTTTCCATTTGCATGGAATATTTTTATCCATCACTTTACTTTCAACCTGCATGTATGAGGTGAGTCTCTTCTAGACAGCATATGTAGGGGTCACATTTTCTAATCCATTCAGCTACCCCATGACTTTTAAATGGAGCATTTAATACATTTATTAATATTATTTTTAGCTTTTTCTCTTTTTCACTTAGTTTTATTTATTTATTTATAATTTTTTTATTAATGTATTACATGTATACATATCTTCCCATTCCACCCCCACTCCTATGCATATCCTAACCCCCCAGTGTCTTGTGTTCATTGGTTATGCTTATATGCATGCATACAAGTCCTTTGGTTGATCTCTTATCTACTCCATCTCTCCCTAACCTTCCTGCTCTAATTTGACAGTGTTTGATGCTTTACTGCCTCTGTATCTATAATTTTGTTCATCAGTTTATAATGTTCTTTATTACTCATCAATGAGTGAGATCATGTGGTATTTTTCTTTCATGGATTGACTTATTTTACTTAGCCTAATGCTCTCCAGTTCCATCCAGGTTGCTGCAAATGGTAAGAATTCCTTCTTTTTATGGCAGCACAGTATTCCATGGTGTAGATGTAGCACAGTTTTCTGATCGACTCATCTGCTGATGGGCACCTAGGCTGTTTCCAAATTGTAGCTATTGTAAATTGTGCTGCTATGAACATAAGGGTGCATAAATCCTTTCTGATTGGTGTTTCTAGTTTCTTAGGACATATTCCTAAGAGTGGGATTGCTGGGTCAAATGGGAGATCCATCTTTAGTTTTTTGAGGAAACTCCATACTCTTCTCCACAGTGGCTGCACCAGTCTGCATTCCCACCAGCAGTGCATGAGGCTTCCTTTTTCTCTGCATCCTCACCAACTCTTGTCTTTTGTTGATGATTGGCATTTTGACAGGTGTGAGATGGTATCGCATTGTCGTTTTGATTTGCATCTCTCAGATAATTAGTGACTTTGAACATGTTTTCATGTGTCTCTTGGCCTTCCTTGTGTCGTCTTTCGAGAAGGTTCTATTTTGGTCTGTTGCCCATTTTTTTATTGGATCGTTTATCTTTCTTTTATTAAGTTGTATAAGTTTGCTGTAGATTCTTTGAAATTAAACCTTTATCAGTGATAACATTTGCAAATATGTTCTCCCATACAGTGGGCTTTCTTGTTGTTTTGTTGATGGTTTCTTTTGCTGTGCAAAAGCTTTTTATTTTGATGTAGTTCCATTTGTTTATTTTCTCTTTAGCTTCCACTGCCCTTGGAGCAGTATCAGTGAAGAAGTTATTTTGGCATATGTCTGAGATTGTGCTGCCTGTGGATTCCTCTAGTATTTTTATGGTTTCCCATCTTATGTTTAAATCCTGTATCCATTTGGAGTTTATTTTTGTGTATGGTGGTCTAGTTACATGGTATTTTTTTTTTAACAATCCTTTGTATTTCGGTAAGGTCTGTTGTTATTTTTCCTCTTCCATTTCTGATTTTGTTTATTTGGGTCTTCTCTTTTTGCTTCTTGGTGAGCCTGGCTAGAGGTCCATCAATCTTGTTTATCCTTTGAAAGAACCAGCTCTTGGTTTGTTGATATTTTGAATTGTTTCTTTGGTCTCTATGTCATTTATCTCCATTCTGATCTTTACTATTGTCTTCCTTTTACTTAGATTGGGCTTTTCTTGTTGCTTTCTTTCTACCTCTTTGAGTTGTAGAGTTAGGTAATTTATTAACATTGTTTCTTGTTTTTTTGCAGTAAGCTTGTAGAGCTATGAACTTCCCTCTCAAGAGTGCTTTCACTGTGTCCCATAAATTTTGTATTGTGTTGTCATTGTCATTTGTTGCCATGATGTTTTTAATTTCTACCTTGATCTTTCTGGTTACCCAGTCGTTATTTAATAGCATGCTGTCTAGTCTCCATGTGTTTGATTGTTTTGGATTGTTTTTATTGTAGTTAATTTCCAATTTTATGCCACTGTGATCTGAGAAAATGCTTGATATGATTTCTATCTTCTTGAATTTGAAGAGACTTTTCTTATGACCCAATATATGACCTATCTTTGAAAATGACCCATGTGCACTTGAGAAGTATGTATATTCTGTGGCTTTGGGTGAAATGTTCTGAAGATGTCAATTACTTCCATCTGGTTTAGTGAGTCATTTAGGATTGATGTTTCTTTGCTGATTTTTTGTTTAGAGGATTTGTCCAGTGGTGACAGTGGGGTATTAAAATCTCCTACTATAATTGTATTACTGTCAATCTCTCCCTTGATATCCTCCCAAAGGTTATTTTATGTATTTAGGTGCTTTTGTATTGGATGCATATATGTTTGCCAGAGTTATTTCTTCTTGTTGGATTGTTCCCTTTAGTATTATGAAGTGGCCTTCCTTATCTCTTGTTATGTCCTTCACTTTGAGATCTAATTTGTCTGATATAAGTATTGCAACCCCACCTTTTTTTTTTTTCATTTCCATTTGCCTGAAAAATCATCTTCAAACACTTCACCCTCAGTCTGTGTGCATGTTTTTTTCTGAGATGGGTTTCTTGCAGAGAGCAGATATATGGATCATGTTTTCTTATTCAATCCATTATTCTATGTCTTTTGATTGGAGCATTTAATCCGTTTACATTTAAATTTATTATTGATAGGTACTTATTTGTTGCCATTATTATTCTTTACTCCTGTGTTTCTTTTTTTTATTAATAAATATGTTTATTTTATTAATAAATATGTTTATTTTATTATCCCCATGTATAAAGGGGAGAGAAGAAAGAAGAGGCATCCCTGGTTTAATTTCTAAAATAAAAGGAAAATATTGTATGTATGTTTATGTGTGTGTGTTCAGGAAAAGACACATGCATCCAAACACATTAAACTTATTCAACTGAAAAAGTACTGTTTTAGAAATATCCTAAAATTATTAAAAATAAATGTAGGCTGATTTACATTATAGTATGGTCAAGAAAATTAATAATTATACTTAGAAAAGTAAATGCCAAATTGACAGTGTATAGATTTAAGTAGGAAAGTACAAACAAATATTAGTAAGTATTGGTGAAATAAGGTGACTTAATGAGATCCATCTAGTCATTTACAGATAGGCAAACATTATCCAAAGTTTAGATTTCTCAAAAAGGACTAAAATACAGGTGAGTCTCCAGATTTGCCATTCTCTGTGTTGGATTAATTCTTGCTCTTTTTCTAGTAATGACAACACAGCCTGGTGGCAAATAGTACTTCTTGCAAAGATGAGGGGAGTGGGTGACATGTCTTAGGATGACTTCATAAAGTGAGCCAAGAAAATTGGATGATTGTACGAACAGCAAATACTTTCTTAGGCATTCCAAAACTGAAGAGTCCCTGGAGCATTATTTCTTTTTTTTTTAATTAAATCTTTATTATTCAGATTATTACATTTGTTTTTCTTTTTTCCCCTCCATAGCACCCAGCTCCCACCCTTCCCTCCCTCTCCTTGACCTCATCCATAGGTGTATGATTTTTGTCCAGTCTCTTCCTGTATACCCCTCACCCTTTCCCCCCTGGGAATTATCAGTCCACTCCCTTTCAATGCTCCTGGTTCTAGTATATTCACCAGTTTATTCTGTTGATCAAATTTTTAATTCACTTAATTTTTAGATTCACTTGTTGATAGATACATATTTGTTGTTCATAATTTTTTGACTTTAATCTTTTTCTTCTTCCTCTTCTTAAAGAGTACCTTTCAGCATTTCATATGAAACTGGTTTGGAGTTGATGAACTCCTTTAGCTTTTTCTTCTCTGTGAAGCTCTTTATCTGCCCTTCAATTCTGAATGATAGCTTTGCTGGATAGATTATTCTTGGTTGTAGGTTCTTGCTATTCATCACGTTGAATATTTCTTGCCACTCCCGCCTGGCCTGCATCGTTTCTGTTGAGAAATCAGCTGACAGTCGTATGGGTGCTCCCTTGTAGGTAATGAATTGTTTTTCTCTTGCTGCTTTTAATATTCTCTCTTTGTCTTTTGCTCTTGATATTTTAATTATGATGTGTATTAGTGTGGTCCTCTTTGGATTCCTTTTATATGGGGTTCTGTGTGCTTCCTGGATGTGTAAGTCTATTTCTTTCACCAGACGTGGGACGTTTTCAATCATTATTTCTTTAAATAGGTTTTCAGTATCTTGCTTTCTCTCTTCTGGCACTCCCACAATTCTGATGTTGGCACGTTTGAAGCTGTCCCAGAGTCTCCTTACATTATCTTCACATTTTTGGATTCTTTTCTCTTCTTGCTTTTCCAGTTGAGTGTTTTCTGCTTCTTTATATTTCAAATTTTTGACTTGATTCTTGCCTTTCTCTAGTCTGCTGTTAGGACTCTGTATAATATTTTTTATTTCAGTCATTGTATGTTTAATTTCTAGTTGGTCCTTTTTCATCTCCTCTTGGGACTTGATAAATTTATCCATCTTTTCTAGCATATTCTTGAAAAACCTTATAAGCGTGGTTTTGAACTCTATATCCAGTCGTTTTTTTTCCTCCATTTCTTTTGTTTGTGATCCCTTCCCTTGTCTCGACATTTTCACTATGCCGGGGAAACTTCTGTGTTGAATTCAGCTTTATGATACCAGACGCAAAGCCTCAGAAGCCTCTGTTGAGCTTGGGATGGGTGGAGTCTCAGGGCTTAAGGGACCGCCTTGCCTTTCAGTCGGCCCCGCCCTCCATGGCCCCTGAGTCTCACGTGACTGGGTAATGGCTGGACCAGTTGTTGTGCGCGCACCCGGTCCTTGTGCGCGCACCAGCAGTGCCTCTAACCGCTGCCTTTCCAGCTCCCCTGCGCACCAGGACCACAAGAGTCTAAGTCTCCAGGGTTTCGCCCGAAACAGGGGCTTAGTGGAGTCAGAAGTGGCACAGTTGGGAGGGTCTGTCTCCCGCCCACTCACGAAAGCCAGCGGCACAATCAGCAATCTGTTCTCCCAGCAGTGCCTTGCACGCCGCCACCAGCCCTCTGATCTTTTGCGACTCCCCTAAATTTCTGGCACTTCTCCCTTTTCACAGTCCAAACTCACCCTGTATGAGTTTCGGCTGGATCTGGTGTTTAGTGTCGTAAGAGAAGGGGTTCAATGCCGTTGGGAGTCTCCGTTTCCCTCCTGCCAGAGAAAGCCAGCCAGGTATTCCGGCACCCGCTCTCTCCGAGTGCGCGTCTCCGTACCTCAGGTTTTTCCAGCTCCTCTGGGTCTCCGTGAGCCCCTCTCTTTCCCTCTAGTTGTAGAACTTCCACTCAGGCAGCTTTCCTGTGGTTCTGGATGATGTCCGTTCTGTCTTTTAGTTGTAGTTTTGAAATTGTTGTGCGAGGCAGCAGTGTAAGTGTTTACCTATGCCGCCATCTTGGATTCCTCGCCACTCCTGTGTTTCTTCTTCGCTTCCTATTTCTTTTTTTACAGCAGATCCTTTAACATTTCTTGCATTGCTGGTTTGGTGGTAATAAATTCCCTTAGTCCTTTTTTGTCTGTGAAGCACCTTATTTCACCTTCAATTTTGATTGAAAGCCTTGCTGGGTACAGTATTCCTGGATTCACACCATTCCTTTGCATGCCTTTGTATATTTCATGGCCTGATGAGTTTCTGTTGAGAAATCAGTTGCTAGTCTGATGGAGGTTCCTTTGTAGGTAACTTTCTGTCTCTCTCTGGATGCTTTTAAGATTCTTACTTTTACATTGGTGTTTGCCAATTTAATTATAATGTGCCTTGGTGTAGGTCTTTTGGGATTCATTTTGCTTGGCACTCAATAAGCTTCTTGGATTTGTGTGGGTTTTTTCTTTTCTATATTAGGGAAGTTTTCTGTCATTATTTCTTCAAACAGGTTTTCTATTCCTTGCTCAGTTTCCGCTCTTTCTGGAACCCCAATTATGTGGATGTTGTTTTGTTTCGTGTTATCCCAAAGTTCTCTTAGGCTCTCCTCTTGCTTTTTAATTTTTTTTCTAGAAGCTGCTGTATTTGGGTTTTTTTTACTACCTTGTCTTCTAGCTCACTGATGTGGTCCTCTGCTTCTTCTAGTCTACTTTTGATGCTTTCTATTGAGCTCTTTACAGCAACAATTTCATTTTTCATTTCTTCTTGATTCTTTATAATTTCCTCTTGGTTCTTACTCATATTGTTGAATTTGTCTTTCATTCTTTTCAACCATTTTATGACCATTTCTCTGAACTCTTTCTCTGGCAGGTCTATTTCTTCTTCTATTTTGTTTACTTCCTTTTCTGGTTATGCCTGCTTTTCTTTCATATGCAGGCTGTTTCTTCATCTGCCCACGGTCTTTCTTCTCCAGGTGTCTGGTTACGTAGTTATCTTTCCTTATCCCAGGCGAAATCCAACCTTTACATGTGGCATTGTGGAGCTCCTCTGGATCCAAGTGCTTGCACAGATTGGGGAGCATTGTTCCGGGTCCCCCAACTGTTTGGTGGCTGCTGCAGCTGTAGCTTTTCAGGCTGCCCTAAACATTCATTTTCTCATTTAAGATGGGGCAGTCTCTGCATTCATGCTGGTTGATCCAGGAGAAAAAGTTCTGTGGCAGTGGGGCTGCCTGGTTAGGGGAGCCCTGTGCAGCAGTCCCCTGCCTTCTCATGGAGGATAACTGTCCCTTAATTCACCAAGAAACACTCCCAGTGAAACCCTCAGCTGTTCTCTCTATCTGCTCAGCGACAAGGCTCCAGAGACGTCTGTCTATTCTGCTGCCATTTTTCTTCCTCTCTAATACATTTATTATTATTGATAGGTACTTATGTATTGCCACATTTTTACTTAATAACTATTTTTTTTCCTCTCTCTCTATTTCCTTTTCTTTCTAAACCAGCCCCTTTACCATTTCTTACAATACTTGTTTAGTATATAATAAGCTCCTTTAGCCCTTTTTGGTCTGGGAAGCTCTCTATTTTTCCTTCAATTTAAAATAATAGCCTGGCAGGAAAGAGTAGTCTTGGTTACATGATTTTTTCCATAGCTGAATATTTTATGCCACTCTCTTCTGGCCTATAGGTTTTCTGTTAAATAATTGGCTGACAGCCTATGGGAACTCCTTTGTAGGTAACTGTCTCCTGCTGCCTTTAAGATTCTCTCTTTGTCTTTAATTATTGCCATTTTAATTATAACGTGCCTTGGTATGAATCTCTTTGGGTTCCTCTTGGATGGGACTCTCTGTGCTTCCTGAACTTGTGTGACTTTTTTCTTCCTCAAGTTAGGAAAGTTTTTAGCCATTATTTTTTCAAACAGGTTTTCCATTTCTTGTTTACTCTCTTATCCTTCTAGTACCCCTATAATGCAGATGATTTGCTTGATGTCTCAGAGGTCCTTTAGACTTTCCTCATTTTTAAAAATTCTCTCTTCTTTTTGGTCCTCTGCTTAGATGCTTACCATTACCTGGTCCTCTAATTTTCTGACTCAATCCTCTTCTTCATCTAAGCTGATTCTTCCTAATGTATTCTTCATTTCAGGTATTGTTTTCTCCACTTCTGATGGTTCTTTTTATGGTTTCAATGTCCTTTTTAATGCTTATAGCTTTTGCTTAAGTTTTCATTGAGGTCATCCATTCTTCCCTAAGTTCCTTGAATGTCCTTATAACCATTGTTTTAAACTGCATCTTGTGTTTTTGTTGCTTCCATTTCATTCATCTTATTTTATTTTTTCCTAGGGATTTTTCTTGTTCTCTCATTTGGGAAATTTTCTTTGTCTCCCCATTTTGTCTGTATATTAGGTAGATGTCCTATGACTGCTAAACTTGTTATGATGGTTTTGTGATGAAGGTGTCTTGTTGGCTGAGTGGTACAATCTTCCAGATCATCTGAGCTCCATGCTCCAGAAATGTTTCTTATGGGTTATGTGCAACCCCAGTTATTAGATGAATCTTCAAAGCTGGCCTTTCATGGGTCAAGTTAACACCCTAGGCTGTATGACCATCAGGTTTAACCTTGATCACTGTGTATGAGTTGCTATGCAGGGGCACAATTTCTCCAAGCAGGGTCTGGTACTCTGCTTTGGATGTGATGCTTATATGGCTATTTGGGTCAAGCTCTGTGTTATCTGAAGCCCACCACTAAGTATGTTGGTTCTGGATCCACTTCGGTGGGTTTTAGGTACAGGCTAATGGCATACGTTATATCTAACCATTATTGGACTATCTATCTGGAGCTACCACACTGTTCACTGCTTACATCTGTATCTACTGGATCTCGGTGTGCATCGGAGGGGCTAATCTGTGTATAAGCTTCCTTCAGTTTAGAGCAGGGTAGGGGAAATCTGTAAAAGGACTGACTCTTCCTGATATCTGCTTCTACCTATCAGCTACTCCACCTCCCTCTGAGGCTGCCTGTTCTTTCTCCAGAGCCTTCTGAAAAAAGACTGTAGGATGAGCGCAGGTTAGACACAATCCATAGTCCCTTCCACAGGTTGCAAACTTGGTAGGGTAGGGTGACTGAGGTTGGGATGACAGGGATAGTGGGTACCTTACTTGACAATCAAGCAGTCAGGCACACAATGAGGAGAAAGTGGTCCCTGCTTCAAAGCCAAACTACTCAGTCTCTGCCAGAGTCTCCAACTGTAGTTACTTACCCCGGGAGGGTTTTGCTTCAGGTTCAGGTTGGGTATAACCAGCTGTCCCTTCTGCAAAAACTAGCTCAGCCACCCCAGGTTTAGGGGAATTCATCAAAATTGGGTTGATGTTGACCCAGCCTGCAGGAGGAAGCTAAGCAATTTGGCCTCTGAAGGTCTCACTCTTTGAATGTCCCCACTCTGAGCCACCGTTCCTTTTCCCTACAGTACTTAGCCCAGCAGGAACTTGGCACGGCTGACCCAAACAGTCTATCATTGGGGGTGGTCCCTGAAAGCCTGTATGAGGAGGGCAGTCACTTCTTCTCCTTCCTGGAGTAGGAAGAGAAATTCATAAGAGAGACTGGATTTGCCCTCCCTCAATGTAGCCACAACCCCAGTACTTGCCCATCTGATTTTCAGACAAGAGCTTCCCCGTAATACTCTGGTCCTCTTGTGCCACTAAACTCAGGAGGATAGGCCTGGCCAAGTGACTCAACACATCAGGTGTGGGGTACCAGCTATGTGCTTAAGCTGGGGGATACCAGCCCTTTTTCCCAAGCCATACAATTTCATCACTCTCTGGGTCTCCACCAAAAGCCTCCCAGAAAAATGAGGGCCCCTTAAAGTCACTGCTGGGGATAGCCAGCAGATCTTTCCACAGGACCAGCATGGTTTCACCAGCAGTTGGATTACGGACCGTGCACTCCTGAGGCTGGGGCTATAATAATAATAGGAGTACTTTTCCCTGGGAAAAGTCTCCCACACAGACTGAATCCCCACTGACTTTTACCTCCAGATGCTATGCAGTTTCCTCTTCCCATCTCTGTTGCTCTGGGTTAGGGATCCTGCATGGGTTTGAGACCCTATCTCTTAGGGGGAGGAAGTTTTTCAGCTGCGAGATCCCTTTGGCTTCTCAGCTGCCACCAAGCCTGAGTGTGGGAGCTAGCCCTTTCAGTGTCTCTGCCCTTCTTACTGGTCTCTATGTGGCTCCTTCTGTAAATCTGTGGTTATTATATTTCAGTCCAGCTAGCATACAGTTGGTTATTCTGGTTGATTGCTGTATAATTTAGCTATAAATCTAGTTTCAGGTTGGGAGTATGTGGGTGTAGCTTCCTCTTACTGTACAACCATCTTGGAATCCTCAATTTTATCCTCAGTCCTGGAGTCTAGCAACCACTAATCTGTTCTCTATCCCCCAAGTCCTCAACCCCCATTTAAAAATGTCATGCAAATGAAATCTTATAATCATAAGTATGTTTTCTTTGGGACATTGGGATTTAAAAAATTTTTCCAGGTGATTCTAGTGTGCAGTCCAAGTTGAGAACCACCAGCACAGTCTTAGTAGCTTGTTGCATTATGTATAAGGGCTGCTTCCTTCTAAATGGATGAGCAGGAGCATTAGACAGAGACCCAAGAACATTCCAAAAGGAAATCCAGAAAGGTGGCCCAGTATGGAAAGAAGATAAACCATCCTTTAAAAAGAAAAGCAGGTAATGCTAATTATCAAAAAGCTAGTCCAAATAAGACAAATACCCTAAAATGGGATTGTTCTAAGAGCTTAAAAATAAGGAACAAGACTTTCTTGGCAAAGAGCAGCATTGGATGACATGTGAGAGTGCTGCTTCCTCTAATGGCCATACTTGAGGGTTTGCACATAGGGAAGGAAATAGTACACCATTTATTTAGTCCAAATGAGTAAATTATGATTGCTGCCAGATGTCCCTGAGCAAAAACAGAATTTCAAGCAAATGATGAAGACTGTCTTTTTGTGTGGCACTTCTTTGTAAGATCGTGGCTGAGCTAGGCTGATTGTAACAGGGATATTCTAAGTAAGGAGCCATCTAAAACGGAGCCAGTTCACCATGGGGGAAATTTCAGGTATCTGTAAGAATAAAATTTTGAATTTTTACTACATGAGTCCCTGTGGAGAAATGACATCCTCCATCTCCTGTTTTATGAGCTCATTGTGAAAGCAGGATTGCCTGCCTCCCTTGAACCATGTTCCCTTCTTCCATTCTCTCAGCGGATTTTCCCCTCTTGGTATCAAACCCTGGCCTCAGGTAGCAGGAAGAGCACTAAAATTCACATACAAGTACAGTGTAGTTTTGAAGGAGCCCCTCAGTGTCCACAGAGCCATATGCAAATAAATTTAGAGCATAATTTATAATTGAGTATTCCCTAATGGAAGTAGAAGCTTCACTGGGTAATGAAAGGAGGACAGGAATAAGAAAATTAAACTTCATAATTTAATTTAACTGCCTCCTTTGAGTTTGTGAAATGTAACAAAGGAGTCAGTGATATTACAGTTTTGGGTTCACCTAAAAATAGTCAGGCTTCAAACCTAAGACTGTGCAAGGTATTTTTCTGGCAAAAGGAATACTAGTCTTTTGATAATGGAGTAAATCGTGTATGCTGTTTTATTGAAAATGTGGCATACAGACTGTGGTTTTCACCAAGAACTTTCGGGGTTAGAACCTTATTCTCTTTGTAAGGGTCCTGACCACCTATTCTGAGACTCTACATTTGAGGTCAAAGGACTATTAGTTCATTTTTGCGGTTCTATTAGGAGGTAACTTGTTTTTTTTATTGTGTTACATGTATGCATATCTTGCCACTGTCCCCCCTCCTAGGTATACTCCAACCCCCCAGTGTCTGTGTTTATTGGTTATGCTTATATGCATGCATACAAGTCCTTTGGTTGATCTCTTATCTACACAACTTCTCCTTAAACTTCCTGCTGTAATTTGACAGTCTGTTTGATGCTTTACTGGTTCTGTGTCTATCCTTTTGTTCATCAGTTTACAATGTTCTTTATTATCCACAAATGTGTGAGATCATGTGGTGTTTCTCCTTCATTGACTGGCTTATTTCACTAAGCATAAGGCTCTCCAGTTTCATCCAGGAAATCCAGAAAGGTGGCCCAGTATGGATAAGAGTTCCTTCTTTTTAATGGCAGCATAGAATTCCATTGTGTAGATGTACCACAGTTTTCTGATCCACTCATCTGCTGACAGGCACCTATGCTGTTTCAAAATTGAAGCTATTGTAAATTGTGCTGCTATAAACATAGGAGTGCATAAATCCTTTCTGACTGGTGTTTGTAATTTCTTAGGATATATTCCTAAGAGTGGGATTGCTGGGTCAAATGGGAATTCCATTTTTAGTTTTTTGAGGAAACTCCATACTGTTCTCCACAGTGGCTCCACCAGTCTGCATTTCTACCAACAGTGCACAAGGGTTTCTTTTTCTCTGCATCCTCACCAACATTTGTCGTTTGCTGATTTACCGATGATTGCCATTCTGATGGGTGTAAGATGGTATCGCATTGTCGTTTTGACTTGCATCTCTTGGATGATTAGTGACTTTGGACATATTTTCATGAGTCTCTTGGCCTGCCTTCTGTCGTCTTTCGAGAAGGTTCTATTTAGGTCCGTTGCCCATTTTTTTATTGGATCGTTTATCTTCCTTTTATTAAGTTGTATAAATTGGCTGTACATTTTGGAGATTAAATGTTTATCAGTGATAACATTTGCAAATATGTTCTCCCATACAGTGGGCTTTCTTATTGTTTTGTTGATGGTTTCTTTTGCAGTGCACAAGCTTTTTATTTTGATGTAGTCTCATTTGTTTATTTTTTCTTTAGCTTCCATTGCCTTTGGAGCAGTATCAGTAAAGAAGTTCTTTTGGCATATGTCTGCGATTGTGCTGCCTCTAATATTTTTATGATTTCCCATCTAATGTTTAAATCTTGTATCCATTTTGAGTTTATTTTTGTATTTGGTGTAAGTTGGTGGTCCAGATTCATTAATTTGCATGTATCTGTCCAATTTTCCCAACACCATTTGTTGAAGAGGCTGTCTTGGCTCCATTGTATATTCATGCCTCCTTTGTCAAATATTAATTGAGCATAGTGGTTTGGGTGGATATCTGCATTCTCTATTCTGTTCCATTGGTCTATGTCTGTTCTTCTGCCAGTACCAGGCTGTTTTGAGAACAGTTGCTTTGTAGTATAGCTTGAAATCTGGTATTGAGATTCCATCTACTTTATTCTTTCTCAGGATTGATGTGGCTACTTGTGGTCTTTTTTTGTTCCAGATGATTCTTTGAAGAATTCTTTCTAGGACTGTGAAATACATCATTGGTATTTAAATGGGAATTGCATTGAATCTATAGATTGCTTTGGGTAGTATGGACATTTTAATGATGTTGATTCTCCCAATCTATGAGCATGGTATGCTCTTCCATCTGTTTACATCTTCCTCTATCTCTTTTTTCAGTGTCCTGTAGTATTCTGCATATAGGTCTTTTACCTCCTTAGTTAGGTTTATTCCTAGGTATCTTAATTTTTTTGGTGCAATGGTAAATGGAATTGCTTTTTTTAGTCTCTCTTTCTGTAATTTCACTATTAGTGTACAGAAATGCCACAGATTTCTTGGCATTAACTTTATAACCTACTACATTGCCAAATTCATTTATTAAGTCAATTAGTTCTGGGATGGAGTCCTTTGGGTTTTTTATATACAGTATCATGTCATCTGCAAATAAGGACAGTTTTACTTCTTCTTTTCCAATTTGGAAGCTTTTATTTCTTCTTCTTGTCTAATTGCAATGGCTAATACTTCCAGTACTATGTCAAACAGGAGAGGTGAGAGTGGGCATCCCTGTCTTGTTCCTGTTCTTAGGGGAAATGCTTTTAGTTTTTGCCCATTGCGTATGATGTTAGCTGTGGGTTTATCATATATGGCTTTTATGATGTTGAGGTATGATCTTTCTATTCCTACTTTGCTGAGAGTTTTTATCAAGAAAGGGTGTTGGATTTTGTCAAATGCTTTTTCTGTATCAATTGATATGACTATGTGATTTTTATCTCTCAATTTGTTTATGTGATATATCACTTTTATTGATTTGTGGAATTGTACCATCCTTACATTCCTGGGATGAATCCTACTTGGTCATGGTGTATGATCTTTCTGATGTACTGCTGGATCCGATTTGCTAGAATTTTGTTGAGGATTTTTGCATCTATGTTCATGAGAGACATTGGCCTATAATTATCTTTCATTGTGTTGTCTTTATCTGGTTTTGGTATTAGGGTGATATTGGCTTCATAGAAAGTTTTGGAAGTATTCCTTGCTCTTGAATATTTTTGAATAGTCTGAGGAGGACAGGTTTTAATTCTTCCTTGAATGTTTGGTAAAATTCTCCTGTGTAGCCATCTGGTCCCGGGCTTTTATTTGCTGGAAGCTTTTTGATGACTGCTTCAATTTCTTCCATAGTTATTGGCCTATTGAGATGTTTAGATTCTTCCTGATTGAGTTTTGGAAGGTTATATTTTTCTAGAAATATGTCCATTTCTTGCAGGTTGTCCAATTTGTTGGAAGAGAGTTGTTCATAGTATATTTTAACAATCCTTTGTATTTCGGTAAGGTCTGTTGTTATTTCTCCTCTTTCATTTCTGATTTTGTATATTTGGGTCTTGTCTCTTTGCTTCTTGGTAAGCCTGGCTAGAGGTCCATCAATCTTGTTTATCCTTTCAAAGAACCAGCTCTTGGTTTTGTTGATCTTTTGAATTGTTTCTTTGGTCTCCCTGTTGTTTATCTCCACTCTGATCTTTACTATTTCCTTCCTTCTGCTTACCCTGGGTTTTTCTTGTTGTTCTCTTTCTAGCTCTTTGAGTTGTAGGTTAGGAAATTTATTACCATTGTTTTCTGTTTTTTTCCAGTAGGCCTGTAGGGCTATGAACTTCCCTCTCAAGAGTGCTTTCACTGTGTCCCATAAATTTTGTATTGTTGTGTTGTCATTGTCATTTGTTGTCATGATGTTTTTTATTTCTTCCTTGATCTCTCTGGTTAATAGCATGCTGTTTAGTCTCCATGTGTTTGATTTCTTTATATTGTTTTTATTATAGTTGATTTGTAGTTGTATGCCACTGTGGTCTGAGAAAATGCTTGATATGATTTCTATCTTCTTGAATTTGAAGAGACTTTTCTTATGACCCAACATATGATCTATCTTTGAAAATGACCCATGTACACTGAAGAACAATGTATATTCTGTGGCTTTTGGGGTGAAATGTTCTGAAGATGTCAATTAATTCCATCTGGTCTAGTGAGTCATTTAGGATTGATGTTCCTTTGCTGATTTTTTGTTTAGAGGATTTGTTAAGTGGTGACAGTGGGGTATTAAAGTCACCTACTATGATTGTATTGCTCTCAATATCTCCCTTGATATCCTCTAGGAGTTTTTTTTTAATGTATTTAGGTGCTCCTATATTGGGTGCATATATGTTTACCAGAGTTATTTCTTCTTGTTGGATTGTTCCCTTTAGTATTATGAAGTGGCCTTCTTTATCTCTTGTTATGTCCTTCACTTTGAGATCTAATTTGTCAGATATAAGTATTGCAACCCCAGCTTTTTTTTCATTTCCATTTGCCTGCAATATCATCTTCCATCCCTTCATCCTAAATCTGTGTTCATCTCTTTTCCTGAGGTGGGGTTCTTGGAGACAGCAGATATGTAGATCATGTTTCCTTATCCAATCGGTTACCCTATGTCTTTTGATTGGAGCATTTCATCCGTTTACATTTAAAGTTATTATTGATCGGTACTTATCTGTCGCCATTTGTAGTCTTTACCCTTGAGTTCCTTCTACGCTTCCTATTTCTTTTTATTACAGCAGACACTTTAATATTTCTTGCATTGCTGGTTTGGTGGTAATATATTCCCTTAGTCCTTTTTTGTCTGTGAAGCTTTTGAATTCACCTTCAATTTTGATTGAAAGCCTTGCACCAAACAGTATTCTTGGATTCAGACCCTTCCTTTGCATGCCTTTGTATATTTCATTTCATTCCCTTCTGGCCTGATGAGTTTCTGTTGAGAAATCAGTAGCTAGTCTTATGGGGGTTCCTTTGTAGGTAACTTTCTGTTTCTCTTTAACGCTTTTTGTTAAATTTGTATTAATATTTTATACATATCTCTCCATTGCCCCCCCTCCCTCCCAGGCATACCCCGACCCCCCAGTGTCTGTGATCCTTATATGCCTGCATACACGTCCTTTGATTAATCACTTATTTACCTCACCTAACTTTAATCTTTCTGCTGTAATTTCACAGTCTGTTTGATGCTTTATGATTGTTGTCCCTCTGAGAATTATCAGTCTACTCCCTTTCTGTTCCTCTGATTCTATTATATTCACCAGTTTATTCTGTTGATCAAATTTTTAATTCACTTAATTTTTAGATTCACTTGTTGATAGATATGTATTTGTTGTTCATAATGTTTTGGCTTTTACCTTTTTCTTCTTCCTCTTCTAAAAGAGTACCTTTCAGCATTTCATATAATACTGCTTTGGAGTGGATGAACTCCTTTAGCTTTTTCTTCTCTGTGAAGCTCTTTATCTGCCCTTCAATTCTGAATGATAGCTTTGCTGGATAGATTATTCTTGGTTGTAGGTTCTTGCTATTCATCACGTTGAATATTTCTTGCCACTCCGGCCTGGCCTGCATCGTTTCTGTTGAGAAATCAGCTGACAGTCGTATGGGTGCTCCCTTGTAGGTAATGAATTGTTTTTCTCTTGCTGCTTTTAATATTCTCTCTTTGTCTTTTGCTCTTGATATTTTAATTATGATGTGTCTTGGTGTAGTCCTCTTTGGATTCCTTTTATTAGGGGTTCTGCGTGCTTCCTGGACTTGTAAGTCTATTTCTTTTACCAGATGTGGGAAGTTTTCAGTCATTATTTCTTCAAATAGGTTTTCAGTATCTTGCTCTCTCTCTTCTTCTGGCACCCCCACAATTCTGATGTTGGTACCCTTGGAGCTGTTCTAGAGGCTCCTTACATTATCGTCACATTTTTGGATTCTTTTCTCTTCTTGCCTTTCCAGTTGAATGTTTTCTGCTTCTTTATATTTCAAATTTCTGACTTGATTCTTGCCATCCTCTAGTCTGCTGTTAGGATTCTGTATAATATTTTTTATTTCAGTCAGTGTCTCTAGTATGTCCTTTTTCATCTCCTCTTGGGTCTCACTAAATTTATCCAACTTTTCTAGCATATTCTTGAAAAACCTTATAAGCGTGGTTTTGAACTCTATATCCAGTCGTTTTTTCCCCCCTCCATTTCTTTTGTTTGTGATCCCTTCCCTTTTCTCGGCATTTTCACTATGCCGGGAGAACTTCTGTGTTTGATTCAGCCTTATGATACCAGACTTGCAAAACCGAAGAAGCCTCTGTTGAGCTTGGGATGGGTGGAGTCTCAGGGCTTAAGGGACCGCCTTGCCTTCCAGTTGGCCCCGCCCTCCATGGCCCCTGAGTCTCACGTGACTGGGTAATCGCTGGAGCGGTTCTTGTGCCCGAGCGCCCGCAGTGCCTCTAGACCGCTGCCCCTCCGGCTCCCTTGTGCACCAGGACCACACGAGACTAGGTCCCCAGGGTTTCGCCCAAAACAGGGGCTTAGTGGAGTCAGAAGTGGCACAATTGGGAGGGTCTGTTTCCCTCCCACTCGCGAAAGCCAGCAGCACAATCAGCAGTCTGTCCTGTGCACAGTGCCGTGCGCGCCACCAGGCCTTTGATCTTTTGCGACTCCCCTAAATTTCCATGCACTTCTCCTTTTCACAGTCCAAAGTCCCCCTGTATGAGTTTTGGCTGGATCTGGGGTTTAGTGTTGTAAGAGAAGGGGTTCAATGCCGTTGGGAGTCTCTGTTTTCCTCCCACCAGAGAAAACCAGCCAGGTACTCTGGCACCCGCTCTCTCCGCACGCGTCTCCATACCTCAGCTTTTTGCAGCTCCTCTGGGTCTCTGTGAGCCCCTCTCTTTCCCTCTAGTTGTAGAACTTTCACTCAGCCAACTTTCCTGTGGTTCTGGATGATGTCTGTTCTGTCTTTTAGTTTTAATTTTGAAATTGTTGTGTGAGGCAGCAGTGTAGGTGTTTACCTATGCCGCCATCTTGGATTCTCTCTTTGGCCGCTTCTAAGATTCTTACTTTGTCGTTGGTGTTTGCCAATTTAATTATAACGTGCCTTGGTATAGGTCTTTTGGGATTCATTTTGGTTGGGACTCTGTGAGCTTCTTGGATTTGTGTGGATATTTCTTTACTATATTAGGGAAGTTTTCTGTTATATCTTCAAACAGGTTTTCTATTCCTTGCTCAGTTTCCGCTCTTTCTGGAACCCCAACTATGCGGATGTTGTTTTGTTTCGTGTTATCCCAAAGTTCCCTCAGGCTCTCCTCTTGCTTTTTAATTTTTTTTTCTAGAATCTGCTGTACTTGGGTATTTTTTCCTAAGTTGTCTTCTAGCTCACTGATGTGGTCCTCTGCTTCTTCTAGTCTACTTTTGATGCTTTCTATGAGTTCTTTATAGCAATGATGTCACTTTTCATTTCTTCTGAATTATTCTGCATTTCTTCTTCTTTCATCTTCATTTCCTCTTGGCTCTTCTTCACTTCCTCTTAGGTCTTACTCACATTGTCGATTTTGTCTTCCATTCTTTTCATCCACCTTATGATCCTTTCTCTGAACTTTTTCTCTGGCAGGCTTATTTCTGCTTCTATTTCATTTACTTCCTTTTCTGCTGATATCTGCCTTTCTGTCGTATGCGGGCTGTTTCTTCTGCTGCCCATCGTCTTTCTTCTCCGGACGTCTGGTTATGTAGTTCTCTCTCCTACGTTGATTGAAAGGCAGAAACTACAACACGACCAGGTACAACACACAAGGCACTGAATATAAATGTATTCACGATGTTAATAACCAGAAATAAGGTGACCACCAATGAAAGACAAATTAGGGGTAAGTATAGAGAAAGTAGAAGAGGAAAATGAGGAAAAAAGAAAAGAAAGAAGTGCCAAAATCAAATTGGGAGAAGGGAGAGAAAAATAAAATAAAATAAAATACCTAAAAAGGAGAAGAAGTAGAAGAAAAGAGAAAAAGCGAAAAAAAAGTCAGAGATAAAAGAAAGAGGATAAGAGAGAAAAGGGGAACAAAATATAGATGTGATGAGAAAATTCCATATGAACAGCCACTAATCCCAACAAATTCTGGCAATAAGTACCTGGAGATTAATGCAAACTACAAATAACAACTAATATCAAGGGAGGCGAGGGAAAAGAGAGTTAAGAAACAAACCAAAACAAAACAAAAGAAAGCAAAATAAGACAAGTAGAATAAGCTAAAACAACCTCACAAAAAAGTACAAAAAATTGATATAATCACTGTTCAGGCAAACAGTAACAAAAGGACATAGAGAAAAACAACTTTTTGGATAGTGAAGACAAGAAGAGAAAGGTTTGTATGGACTTGGAGTAGGGGATTTGAAATTAGATATATAAGTGGGGTGAAATTTTAACCAGGTAAAGAGAAAGAATGGTGAGAATCTAAAGTTGGAAAAGGGAAAGAGAAACAAGACAACAAAATGGGGAAAGTTAGGAGGAGAGTGTTGGCATAAAGGTAGAGTTGAGATAGAGTAAAATTATGCTAAAGGAAAGATGAAAATAGACTGTAGAACTCTAATCCCGAATTAAAATAAAGAGAAAACAAAATGACACTTGTTTTTTTCCAAAAAGGTAAAATAGTAGTAGTAATAATGCTAGTTGAAAACAAAATATAATAATTAAAAAGGTAAAATCAATTGAGGAGGAAAGAAAAAAATAGTTTTTTAATTAAAATATGCTGAAATAAAAAATAAAAAAGATAAAATAAAAATTTTAAAAAAAGAGAAAAAGAAGAAGAAAAAATAGAATGGGCAGTAGTGAAGGTCATTCACTTCCACTATTGTTCCACTTGGCACTCCTGTTTCCCAGTCAGGAGGGTATTGCGGTTCCCTGTTTTCCACTGCTGAGGTCTTAATCTCTTTATTCTTTTGTGGTTATGTGAGAGTCAATTTGTGCATCATCCACTGGGTGGCAGTGTTTCAGAATTGACCTCTGAGACTAAGCACAGGACCTCTCTAGGCTGTGCTTAGATCCTGCTATTCTGTTGTACTCAAAACAGGTTTGTGGGGATTTGAGCAGCCGCACACTGTAATAATTCACAGGCTATCTTTCTGCCTCAGATCAAAATAAGTTTTTTTCTAGAGCTCCCTTCAGTCAACAGCTCCAAGAGTCTGCTTCCACACTTAGGGATTGCTCCCTGCCCCACATTCACGGACCTTTCCAGAAGCAGCTTTCCCATAGCCCGGTTCCCACAGTGTGCGCGTCTCTGTTCTGCGGGACAGGAGACCTCTCCTTATCCCAGGCGAAATCTGACCTTTCCGTGTGCTGTGTGGAGCTCCTCTGAGTCCGTGTGTCTGCACCAATTGGAGCATGGTGTTCTGGGTTCCCTGGCTGTTTGGTGGGTGCTTCAGCCACAGCTTTCAGACCACCACAGACATCCACCTCCCTCTGCAAGATGGTGCGGTCTCCGCATTCACTCTGGTGGCTTGAACAGACAAAAACTTTTTTTCTTTTCTCTGTGTGAGTCTCTGAGCTGAAATTCAGACTGTGTGATTTTTAATTCATTTAGTTTTCAGTCATCATAATGGGCAAGTGCTGGGTAATGAATAACAAATTAAAATGGTTGCATCAGAAAATGAAACTAGACCACCAACTTACACCATACACAAAATAAACTCAAAATGGATAAAGGACTTAAATGTAAGATGGGAAATCATAAAAATACTAGAGGAATCCACAGGCAGAGAAATCTCAGACATATGCTGAAGCAATATCTTCACCAATACCTAAAGCAATAGAAACTAAAAAGAAAATAAACAAATTCGACTACATCAAAATAAAAAAGCTTCTTCACAGCAAAAGAAATCATCAACAAAACAACAAGAAAGACCACTGCATGGGAGAACATATTTGCCAATGTTCTCTCCTATAAGGGTTTAATCTCCAACATTTACAGGGAATTCATACAACTTAACAAAAGAAAGATAACCCAATTAAAAAAATGGATGACAGACCTAAATAGATACTTTTTAAAAGAGGACATATAGAAAGCCCAGAGACATATGAAAATATGCTCAAACTCAGTAATCACCCAGGAGATGCAAATCAAAACAACAACAAGATACCATCTCACACCTGTCAGAATGGCTATCATCAACAAATCAACAAATGACAAGTACTGGTGAGGATGTGGAGAAAAAGGAACCCTCGTGCACTGCTGGTGGGAATGCAGACTGGTGCAGCCACTGTGGAGAACAGTATGGAGTTTCCTCAAAAAATTTAAAATGGAATTTCCATTTGATTTAGTAATTCCACTTCTAGTAATATATCCCAAGAAACTAGAAACACCAATCAGAAAGGATATATGCACCCCTGTGTTCATAGCAGCACAATTTAAAATAGTTAAGATTTGGAAACAGCCTAAGTACACATCAGCAGATGAGTGGATTAGAAAACTATTGTACCTTTCCATTTGCAACAGCACGGATGGACATGGAGAGCATTATGCTAAGTGAAATAAGCCAGTCAGAGAAAGATAAATATCACATGATCACATTCATTTGTGGAATATAATGAATAACATAAACTTATGAACAAAAACATATCCAGAGACAGAGAAGCATTGAATAGACCGTCAAACCTCAGATTGCTTTTCCTTAGGGGAAGTGACTAACAAAAGGACTTGTATGTATGCATATAAGCATAATCAATGGACATAGACACCAGTGGGGTGAGGGCATAAGTAAGGGGATGGGGGAAATGGGGAGATAAGAACACATATGTAATACCTTAATCAATAGTGAAAATAAAAATAAAATAAAATGGTTGCATTAATTGGATTTCGTTAACAAGAGTCAATCACATGCTATTGTGGAGCCAGGAACCTTCTTTCTTCCTCCACATTGTCAATGGTGACTTAGGCAGATACAGATTCAGATCAGCAGCCTGCATCATTAGTGCTTTCCTCTTCTCTGAAATATGCATACTTGTGTATCAAGATGCAAGTGATGGAGTAACCCTCTAAGTCCATGGCTGATAATGGTAAAGGGCTGAGACTAAAAGCCAGAGCAGAAAGACATGGATCTGATGTAATAAAATGGGATTTGAAATCTCTTAGGACAGGCACTTTTGATGTTTTGTGCAGAAATTTCCCATTGGATTGCAAGATATTAGCATGCCCACACATGGAATGCCTGTACAAGCACCTCCTAGTTGTTTTGATAGCTCAACTCTAATAAGCCAAACAAACAACCATCTAACCACCAACCAACCAAACAACTAACCAACCAACCTACCAGTCAAATACTGCTCCCACACATTTCCAAAATGGTTGGACTGAATCATGAAGACAATTTATGGGAAGGAAGACTTATAGGAAATGACCAGTACTCAAAGGCTTTTTAAAAAGTTTATACATTTGTGTTTATTATAAAAATATGTTCCTTACAAAAATTTAAACATTACAAGAATGCATCTCAGATTTATTGAGAAAGGAATAAATTATGAAGATTTGTCTTGCATTTTGGAGGCCAAGACATACCCTGATCTCCATTTATGAGAAGGAGGCTCAGGAGAGCCAGTGATGAGCTTTAGTCTGAATCTGAAGGCCTGAGAACTGGGGTGCTGCTGGCATAAGTCCCAGTCTCAGCACAGGAGAAGACCAATGTTCCAGCTCAGTCAGGCAGAGAGCAAATTCGCCCTTTCTCCATGACTTTGTTCTATTCAGCCATTCAGTGGATTGGATGAGGCCCACACTGGGGAAAGCTGTCTGCTTTACTGAGTATACTAATTCAAATGCTAATTTCTTCCAGAAATATCCCTGCAGACACATTGAAAAATAATATATAGCCAAATATCTAGGCACCCCCTGATCCAGTCAAGTTGACACATAAAATTATGTGTCATAAGGCCTATTGTTTGACAAACTAGGAAAGTCTCAGCCCCATCCCATCTGGGGAGAGGGCCACAAAAAAAATGGCTCAAGACAATAGCCTACTTGGCTTAGAATCATCCCACACTTGTTCTTTTCTCTTCAACCCCCCATGCTCACCCCCAGCTTTATGGGCTCTCAGAGTCTGAGGTATTTTTCTTTAGCTATAATAACCTGTTCCAATTTCCCTCTCTGACTTACTAGACTAGAGTTTTTGGCCAAGTCTCTGTTCTGCGTGACCATCTGACTTGCTTCCCTGGAGCCTTTGTGAAGAGACCCACTCTATCATGCAACTGAGAATGGGGGTCAGGAACACAGACTTAGGTGTTAGACATGTTCAAGTCTGATTCCCAGTTGCTCCATTTAGCAAGTGTGTGATCTTGTGCAAGTTATTTAAGGTTTTTCAGCTTCAGTTGCTTCAAGTTTAAAATGAGAATAATAATACAATTTCATAGCATTGTTGTAAGGATCAAATTATTAAAAATAGATAAATATATTAAACTAGAGGCCTGGTGCATGAATTTGTGCACAGGTGGGGTCCTTGTGCCTGGCTGGCAATCAGGGCCAATCATTGCCATTTTGTCCAGTCCCAATCAGCCGGATCTCAGCAGCAAGCTAACTTATGGATCAGAGCATCTGACCCTCTGGTGGTCAGTGCATGTCATAGGAAACAGTTGGTCAACCATTTAGTTGTACACTTAGCATATTAGGCACATATATAGACTAGAGACCCAGTGCATGAAAATTCGTGCATTCAGAGGGAAGGATCCCTCAGCCCAGCCTGCATCCTTTTGCAGTCCAGGAGCCCTCAAGGGATGTCCACTTGACAGCATAGGTCCAATCCCCTTGGGAGTGGGCTAAAGTAGCAGTCAGACATCCTTAGTGCTGCCAGAGGTGGGAAAGGCTCCCACCACCTCCGAGGCTTGTGGCTGAAAGGAGCTTCCCTTGTGGGAGCTCACTGATCACCAGGGGGCAGCTCCTGTGTTGAGCATATGACCCCTAGTAGTCAGTGCATGTCATAGTGACCAGTTATTCCCAGTTGTTCTGCTGTTATGGTCAATTTGCATATTACCCTCTTATTATATAGTATATTTAATACAGTGCCTCACACACATTCCCAGTCTCACTATCTTGAGTATAAACTTTTCATGCACTGACTTACTTTCTAGAAACATGGTCTCCTGAAAATGTCAAACCTGTCTGTCTGAGCTCTTTCTGAAGATACTGATTTGGGGGGTCTAGAACCAGCAGTGTCTCCTCAGCTTCTCTGCCTCCTCATTCACTTCCATCAGTACCACCCTGCACTCTGGCCTTTGAAAGAAGAAATGTACTTCCTCTTTCCCTCTGGCACAAACTATGCCTGCATGCATAGTGACTAAAGGTTCAGGACTAATGGAAGCACTGAGAATAACCTACACCAGTGAACAGAGGTGACTGCTCTTGGAAAGAACAGGCCCCAACCTGCCCTGCCTGATCCCAGCAGGTGTGGTCGTGGTGTTCTTACATCTGAGCAACTTTACAGCTCAGAGTCCCAGCTGAGTCACCTCCCCAGGCCCAGAGGCCCCTTAACTGCCCCAGGATTAACTGCTCTCCAGGCTGACTATTGGAGCTCCACTCTCTCAGAAGGACATTTTGACCCTCATCTCACTGTCATGGCACAATTAAGGCAATCACACTAGTGATATCTTAAACGGTGGCTTCTTTTCTTCTAAATAATTACTTGTGCATAATACCAATAGTCCAGTTCAGTGTGCTCTGCAACAATTTTTTTAAAATATATTTTTATTGATTTCAGACAGGAAGGGAGAGAGAGAGAGAGATAGAAACATCAATAATGAGAGAGAATCATTGATTGGCTACTTCTTGCACATCCCACAGGGAGATGAGCCCCCAACCCAGGTATGTGTTAGGAATTTAAACATGACCTTCTGTTTCATAGATAGATGCTCAACCACTGAGCCATGCTGACTAGGCTCTGTACCAATTTTCATTCTGGCCTTTTTATAGTCTTTCACCCAGAGAAGATCAACTCTATACTCCTGCTGCATTCAAGGCCTCAAATTCCAGGAAAAAAATGCCACATACACACATTCCCCAAGGACAAATGATAAATTTCAAGGATTGGAAAGTCAAAATAAACCTTTTTGGATTTCAGAGATACAAGCCTGGGTATGCTCCAAAATTACCCAAGTGACTTTATTAGGTAAAAACACTTAAGCATAAAGTCTTGAAGCACCTACTTGTGAGTTATTACCCAGTATACAGAACATTTGCAGAAGCATCTGCAGAACTAAACAGATCATTTCCAGAAAAAGAGAAGCTCTGTCTTGAAGGCAAGTTTATTCTTTTACTATAAAATGCAGAAATTATTTGCAATATTCCAAATACCAGCTTTTGGGGCTTCAATAATTTAGAAGGTCATTGTAAGGACCCTGTGTTGAGCAAGTTTCTGGCCCCATGTAAGGGAGGGAGACTCAGATACTGAGTGATGTAAACTATTCTTTGCTTATGACCTTCATAACAATCCTGAGAGATGAGAAGATCAGGAGGTAGTTAAATTTTCCAGGTGAGAAACTTGAGGTTCAGAGAAATTTAATGAAGGCCACACAGCTATTTTAATAGTTGAGCTAACTATCACCAAATTCCAGATGTTTTGATTTCAAATCCACCTCATAAATACTCTGATTTAAGTCTTCCTCATTTTCTTCCTGGGTTAATACATTGTCCTCCAACCCACTGTTTTTGCCAGTTTGAGTTCTGAATCAAATGAGAGATGGGACCAGGAATAAGACTTGGGTCTGGAGACCAAATAGATTGGCTCATAGGTCCATCCTGCATGAGCCATGTTTGCCCACATAGTCACAGATAATATTGACAACTACAGGCCTCCTTGTAGGAACATACCTTTGTGAAACTTAGGGCATGGAAGAGCCATGAAGGGACCCCCCACCCCTAAAAGAAGGTGAAAGAAAGGGGCTGAGCCTCGAATGTTCAGCTTCAAGATTCAAATGAATTACTAATAAGTACTCCTGATGTGGAGTAGGGCTGGGGAAGGAGTGGAGGAAGGGCAGAAGTATTACTTTAAGGGATATCTCAATATGAAGTGAGGCAAGGAAGTCCACCCCATAGAATAGACCTTAATGTCAGTATTTTCTTTGTCCAATCCATTCTACCCATTAATGCCAGATCAATCTTTGTAAAGCATTGTTGTTTTGAGTGTAGCACTTCTCTGACTACCAAATGTATGCCTCCCTGTTGCATCTTGCATTAGTCCCAGATCTCTCCTAGACTACCTCCCTCACTCCTCAACCTCTGTACCACTGATTTCCAAGGGAAACCTTCTCTTCCAGCCAAGCATTTCACTATTTACTTCCACATTGACTCTGCTCCTCATTTATACATATTTGCTCATTTCTTTTATCCCACACAAAGTGCCTTCCTCCCACCTTCTTTTCTATCTGGCAGAGTCTTTCTATCTTTCTAATCCTGAATAAGATTTCCTGGCTTCTCCAGCTGTCTTGCCTTCAAGAGAGATCTTCTCTTCTCTCCCTTTTCTCCTAGGTCTTTTAATCCTTCTACCTAATTCTCTAGGGGTAAGGTCATACTTATTCTTTTTGGTTTTGTTTTGTTATGGACACTAGAACCAAATTGCTTTAGAGTAAGTCACATGCCATATTTTTGGTGTCCCCCTAAATGACAATTTTTCATATTTTTCTATCCAGTAATTGAATCAATTATTTTCTTAGTATGAAGGAAACCTATATTAATGTGAGTCCTGGTGGAGGACAAGTTCCTTCAATGGAAGCCAAAGAGGTCAGGACCTCTCTTATTCCTCCTCTTCATGCCCAGCAGATAGGTATAGATGCATGGCCTGATTTTAGTTGGTCTGGAACTTTGAGTGTGTAGAGTACTGCAAAGATACAGGTAAAAAGGAAAGAGCTCAAAAATTGTTCAATGTGACAATGGTAGCATTAGCAGTCTAGCACAGGGATAGGTACTCACTGAAAACCACTCTTGGTTGTGGCAGAGGAATCAGAGCCAGGAATATGTCCTCATCTGATTGATTCTGTGCCGTGACCTCGTCTATGTTCCAACCTGGGCTCCCTTGATGGATCTTGCTCATTTTCTTAGCTTGTTCCCCAGCCTTCCTTCCGATTCTCTGAGCTTGAGTCTTTTCATAAATTTCAAGTTCATGAGAATTGATTTCTATTGCTTGTAGTCAAGAATTCTGTCTGATACACTTGATATGGTCTAGTACGTGGTTGGCAAACTGTTGAGTAATGAGTTTGCTGACCACTGGTTTAGTACATGCTGAGCTCAATTAAAAGTTACTGGCTGTACTTGGAGCTGAGTCAAATGACCTAGCCCTCTATTGGGAACTTGAGGTCAGGTTGTAAGAGTACCAAACTCAGGCTAAAGAGTTAGAAAACGAAGATGATTTGAACCACAGAATAGCAATCATTTGAAAAGCGAAAGACTCAACCAACTAATTCGCTCAAGTTTTCAATCTGTTTGAAGTAGTTTTCTTCTAGCATTGATGGCATGACTGGGACTGTGTAGACATACACTGTAGTGTGATCCTTCTCACCAGAGTCTTCTCTGCAAAGCCAATTGGGTTATTGGGAAGGGTGCTGATTATTTGGCATCAGAAACTTATATCGCATGTAAGAACATAAATAACCGACTTGCAGATATGGAGGACCCTAATGCTGAGGGCTGCCCAAGGTCAGGTCTGAGATTTGATTTTTATCCTCCTTTCCAGTTAAGAAATTAGTCTGTTACTCTTCTATAAAATCTGGCAGAAGACAAGTCTTCTGAGTCAGAGACAAAGGACTTTATTACTCTTGGTACATACTTACACTAAGAAGTTATTTGTTATTTAGCTGGAATTAAAATTTCACTGGGCATTCTGTACTTTTATCTGATAAATCTGACAAATCCAGACATAGCACATTGCATGCACATCAGCATATTTGTGTTAGGGGGTGGCATACCTGGCAAGGCACACAGGAACATGAGGGACCCATGGGGACAGTGAAGCATCCTTGGCAGGTGACTGAGGGATAACAGGCTTCTGTGGGCTCTAGCAGCAGAGATGTGTTGCAGCTGTAACAGGGGTGCATGACCTCCTGGTGACTGAGCCAGCAGCATGATTACCCCAGTAGCACCGGCCATGCTGTGAATAGCTGAACACCTATTGTGTGCCTGAGGTTTCCAGGCCAGCACTCTGATATTTAGGTGACAATTCTTTTGCTCCCTTTCACACCCTTATTGCTTTGCCCTTTCAGCCAGTACAACACATTTTAAACTAATTCTGCATTATATTGTTCTTTGGATTATTTAAAGGAACACTTATTTTCCTGTCTAGACTTGTACAGATACAGCTACTTGATTCATGGTATCTTCTTGATTAATAATCTTATGAGTATAGCCCAGTGCATAGCACCTAATGAATGAATAAGAAATGCTTACTTAAAATGAATTAAACTGTTGCTGGAATGAATATAGGTACAGTCGCAGGATAACATTATCATGGAATAAATGAGAATCAAAGGCACTGGGGTTGTTCAGGAGAATGTGTGCAAGCTTAGCATAAAAAATGGTGGTTTTAGGTAAGACATTGCATATAGCTTAGAAGTAGAGGCAGTGGATTATTGAACAGAAAGAGCTTATATTATTTTCAGTACATTTTTATTTGAAGGATTAATCATAGTTATCAAAGTATCATTCTCTTCTAGAAATCTCCCCAAATAATTAAATGAAATTCAATATTGCATTTATAGGAGAAAAGTATTTTAGCAATAGGAGCATAAATGTAAAAGGGGATATTCTGCAATCCCTGATCCAACAATATTTATTATGAGTTACGTGCAAAGTGCAGGGTTGTAAGCATGTTTTACTAGAGTTAAAGTGACCTTTCAGGTATGTACAACAGTGTAAATGTACTAGTAATGATTCTCAAGGGGATCTTAAAACACTCCTCTTGGAATCAATGAGCTTGATTTCTTAGTCTCTCTGAAGCATAAATAGTTAATTGCATGTAGGATATGGGTTGGAAAGATAAAAAGCCAACTATATCTACATTGTTATTTGGTTTGCTAGTAAATATTACTTTATTTCATTGCTATTTCAGCTGCCACTAGAGGAAGAGCAATCACCTCCCTTGACAAAGGGGTGATCTGTAAAAACATCTCACTGAAGCTATAGCTACAGAAACCCTGCAGAATGATGTAGTGCTTTCAAGTGCTCAGTCTCTGATTTTAGGGATCTGTGGTGCATTGTTCATTATTAGAGTTGGGGCCAATTGTTATCCACATATAACTCTCTGTAATGATGAATTTCATGTGTCAACTTGACTGGGTCAGAAGTCAAACATGATCTGGGTGTATCTGTGAGGATATTTTTGGATGAAATTAATATTTGGTAGGTAGACAAAGTAAAGCAGATTGCCCCCCTAATGTGGGTGGACCTTATTAAATCAGTTGAAAGCATAAATAAGACAAAAAGGCCATGTAAGAGGGAACTCCTCATGCCTAAGTGCCTAAGCTCAAACCTTTGACCTTTGGACACAGACTGATATATCAGATTTCTTGCCCACTACAGATATTGGGACTTCTTAGCCTCTATAATCACATGAGCTAATTCCTTATAATAAGTTCTCTTTCATTATAAGGTGGGATGCAAGAAATTTAAGTAAAGATTTCCCTACTCAAAAGAACTTAAAATATGGAGAGACAAAACAGAAACATATTAAAAGTTAAATAACAATATAATTTAAGCAAATGCTCAGATACAAATGCAAAAGATGTCAAAAGGCAGTACAAGAGTCCCTCGGATGGAAAGTGCTAACAATGAATACTTAAGCTTCATGCAGCTATCACCACACACATCTTTTTGGAGAAGCTGGGATTAAGCTGTCACAATGGGTGAGAAAAACAAGAGAGGGCTTTCTAAGAGTGGATGTGGAAAAGAAAACTGTAGCTTGGCCATGAGTAGAAAATTATGGCAGAAGTGCTTACTCAATGTAGGGGAAGAGAGATAAGACTGAAATGCATGAGGAGGTAGAATTGTGGAGGGCACCAAAAACCAGGCTAAAGAGTCTCACTTAATTTTATAGACTATATATTGCTACTAAAGATTTGCCTTCCAAGTGATACTTCGGAAATATTAGTTAGGCGAGCATAGTAGGTTGAGTAGTAGCTCCTCAAAGGATATATCCACCCAGAGCTTCAGAATGTGACCATCTTGTTTGGAATAAGGGTTTTTACAGATGTCATTAGTTTAAGATCTTGATATGAGACCTCTTGGATTAGAGTGGATCCTAAATCCAATGACAAGTGTCTTTATAAGAGCCAGGAAAGGAGAAGACACAAAGACACACCAAGGCCATGTGAAGATGGAGGCAGAGATTGGAGTGATGCAGCTATAAACCAAGGGACACCAAGAATTTCGAGCAAGTATAAATGAACTAGAGGCCTGTTGCATGATATTCATGTAAGAATAGGCCTTTCTTCCCCTGGCTTCACTGCCAGCCACCTAGGATCCTGCAAATTCCCACTCCTAGCCGCCCAAGAGCCTGCAAGTCCTCGCTCCTGGCAGAGCACCCCTTCTGTAGCTCCCTCCACTGCCTTCCCTCCTCCTCATAGCAAGCCATCCCACCCCTCCCGGCCACTCCACACCTGCGTATGCAAATTAATCTGCCAACTTTGTTGGGTTAATTTGCATACTCACTCCTAATTGGCTGTGGGCATAGTGGAGGTACGGTCAATTTACATGTTTGTCTATTATTAGGTAAGATTCTCCCTTTGAGCCTCCAGAAGGAACCAACCCTCACCACATTTTAATTTTGGACTGCTGACCTTCACAACCATGACAGAATAAACCCCTGTTGTTCTAATTCACCAAGTCTGTGGTAATTTTTTACAGCAGCCCTCAGAATGCAGTGGGTGTGTAGGTAGATTATATAGGACAATAAGCCTAAATATGAAGCTATTAGCTAGTAGTAGGATATTTTGACAACCCAAGTTATTTCTATAAGTGCTTTTTTATCAAGAATCGTACAGTGTTAGGGTTGAAATCGCATAAACTCTGTCTACACGACATAATTACTAGTGGGTAAAAAAAAGTAAAAATATATAATTTTAGATTATCAGAAAATTCAAATCCTAACAGGAAATTTAAAAAATATAACTTAATATTTGCAATTGTGGTTGAGATGGTTAATTTTATGTGTCAACTTGAGAAGGACATGGATACCCAGATATTATGCAAACATTTTTTCTGGGGGTATCTGTGAAGATGTTTCTGGAAGAGATTAGAAGTGAATTGTTGAACTGAATAAAGCATGTGGTCCTTATCAATAGCAGGCGGCCCTCATCAAATCTGTTGAGTGCCTGAATGCAAGGAAAGATAGAGGAAGGTGGAGGACTCTCTCTCCCTGGTTGCTTGAGATGAGATATCAACCATCTCCTGTCCTCCGTCTCTCTTGATTCTGGGTTGGAATCTACAAGCTACACCATGGGCTCTCTGACTCTCAGGCCTCTGAACTACACCACTAGCCTTCCTGGTTCTCTCTCTTGCAGACAGCAGATTGTGTGTCTTCTCAGACTCCATACTTGTGTGATTCAGTTCCATATAACAAATCCTTTTATAATAAAAAAATCTTTATATATGGACATCTTGTTCATCTATTTCTCTGGAGAACCCTGACTAATACAATCGTGTTTAACTAAATTTAGTGAGATAATTTCTTTGGATCGATAAATCCTTAAGGGTCAACTTCTACAAACTGGTCTACTATGTCTCCTCTTTCTCATTTTAGTCATTCAGGAGGCACCTACCAAGACTCCCTCTAGGAATTAGAATGGAGGCTTTGTGGCCTGGGATGAGAGAGTTCAACCTCATAAATGAAGATGGCTTAGGAAAATGATATTGATGACATTTACAAAAATTACCTTTTTGAGGGCAAGGAACTGTCATAAACATTCATAGAGACCATTTCATTTTATTCCTCAAATGATCTTGTGAGGTGTATTACTATCCTCTTATTTTACAAGAAGATTCCCAGGTTGTGAAAGACTTGAGGCCTGGACAAGATCACATGGCTGGTCAATAACTGCCAGATTACAATCTAAATTTGTTCAACTGCAGAGGCTTATCTAATTTCTAATCAAGCTTTTTGTGAGTAATCATATAATGGTGAAATTACAGAGCATTAAAGTTGAAATTGCTGTTGGAGACCATCTACTTTGTGGGTGGGCTTTGCTTACATAGCAAGACCTAGAGTGTGGTTTTATCTGATCTGGTACCAGGGTCCGGAGTTTACCAGTAAGTACATATTCTGTACACTTTACTTTTGCAAAGGCAAAGATGATATGGCACTGGGAGGATTTAATGGCATTCATTTTTCATTTAAGAGCAAAGAGCTTTCTAGGAAAAACAGCAGTAATTCAAAGGTCAAAGCTGATGTCTGTGGGAAGAGCAGGACAGATTGATTTATGGGGCCTGGAACTGAAAATGTGTTTAAGAATGACAATGAGGAATAAAACAATGTGGCTTTGCTGACTGTATTTCAGAGTGTGTTTATGTGAGCCTGGTAAGGGAGGGCTTAAGGGGATATTCAAGTTATTCAGGGAGACTGAGATTGTTATTTTCAAGAAGGCTAGAAAAATTTAGAGCCAGAATGGAAAAAATAGTTAGAAACTCTTTAGTTAATATTAAAACTGGAACTGCACTTAATTTATTCAGCCAGTCAACATTTATTCACCCAGCAATATTTTTGAGCTATTGCTATGTGCCAGGCACTGTACTAGACACACAGATGCCACAGGAATTCTGATGGAATGGTCTCTGCCTGCATGCAGCTCACAGTCTGGTCAGGGAGACAGATATTGGCCAAATAATTACAAATTAGTTAAGTAATTATAATTTGATAAACACCTGATCAAGAAGTATGCAATGCACACAATGAGGATCTGACCTACTCATGGGGTGACACAGAAGCTACGATCTGAAGGATGAGGTGAAACAGGCTGAGTGGACAGGGGCAGCACTTTCTGGATGAAGGTAGGAGAGAGCAAGTAAGTTCAAACTATAGGGCAGAATGAAGGAGCAGAGAGGAAGGAGAAAGGAAGCCTGCTCAGCCAAGGACTTCTTCGGGAGTTTGGATTTCATCCTAACAGCCATGAGAAGTCATCAGAGGGTTTTAAGCAGGGAGTAACATGACTGATTTGGCAGGAGACTACATAAGGATTCGGGCCAAATCCTCATTAGTAGTGATTAGTTGTCACTCTCCTGGCCTTGTCCAGTTTGCCTAAATGGCTTAAAAGCCAAGTAGAAATAGATGTGGGCAAGATAGAATGCCAGGTTTCTGGATCTTAACCACCCCTTCATCAGATACGTAGTCTTAACCTATCCTCTGATAGGGGGCACTTGTGATAGGGGCCGTTCTCAAAGGAAGAAGCAATATTGCTGGAAAAGAGCAATCAATTCTAGAGCCAGCACAGAGTCATCATGGACAACACTTCCTGTAGGGCATTTCCCCAGAGGAATAGGCAAGATCTGGCCCTGGGGAAACAGAGATTCAAAAGAAAAACCACAGCCTGGCTGGTATGGCTCAGTGATTTAGAGTCAATCTCATGGTTGGGCACCAAGAGGTCGGTTTGGGGCCCTTGCCCAGGTTTCAGGCTCAATCTCCAGCAGGGGGCATGAGAGAGGCAGCCTATCAATGTTGATGTTTTTCCCTCATCAATGTTTTTGTCTTTCTCCCTGTCCTTCTCTCTCTCACATCAATAAAAATATGCAAAAAATAAAAAAATAAAAAATAGAAAAGCCACAGTAGACTCAGCTCAGATCTCCAGGGTGCAGACTTTTAAGATTGGAGATGGCTTGGTATTTATCTCCCTCATTACTTTATTCCTTTTTATTCTGCCCTTTAATCAGGCTGACAGTTCCTCAACTGGCAGTCCAGAAGCAAGATAGTTAGCTGGGTACTACTATAGTATAAATTTTTTTTAAAAAAAGTTATTGTGCTAGTAATGTCTATTCTAGGACTTGACCTCAGAAAGCAGGATGGCTTTCTATAAAGGCATAGGCTTGGCAGGACCTGGGACAGGAGGGGACAGAGTAGTATAAAGCTTAGGCAACTTTGAGATTTATCATATACTTAAAGATATAACTAGAATGACAGCTGACACTCATCTACTGCTTCTGATGTGTCAGGCCACCTATGAGTCTGAGTCTTTCAAAGATATTAGCTTACTTAATTCCTATAATAACCCTACTAAGTAAATGCTGCTATTATTACCCTAACTTTACAGATGAGGAAACTGAGGCACCGAGTGGACACTTTCCTGCTGGTAAGAGGCAGAGCTAGGATTTGTACTCAGGCAGTCTAATATCAAAGGCCATGAGGGCAAACACTCTACTGTATGTCTCTCTGGAATGAGGAATAAGGACTGAGCGGTGGTCATCCATTTTGTAGACTACTTTTCTTTTTATACATAGTAGATGCTATATGTCTTTGTCCAGTTGCACTGCTATCACAAAATATCACACACAGGGTGGCTTATAAACAGCATAGATTTATTTTTCATAGATCTGAAGGCTGCGAGTCCAAGATCAGGGTACCAGCATGGTTGGGCTCTGGTGAGGGCTGTCTTCTGTATTGCAGACTATGAATTTATTTTTTTAATTAATTAATTAATTAATTTGTTTTTTGTACTTACTTGAATTCCTTCTGTCTTGCCCTTTTTAAAAAGTATTTATTGTTGAAGGTATTATGTCCTCTTTCTTCTCCAATTGATCCTCTTTATCCCCCCCCAGCCCCACCCTTCCAGGGTGGAAGGGGAGCAGGATCTCTCGAGGCCTGTTCTCTAAAGTCACTGGTCCATTTATGAGGTTCCACTCTCATAACCTAATCATCTCCCAAAGGTCCCGCCACTAACTACTGTCACCTTGGGATTAGGTTTTTAACATGTGGATTTGGGGGGATACGAACATTCAGACCATAGCACTCTTATTTGTAATCAGAGTGGAGACTGCATTATTGGACAAGCATATATTGAAGTTGGCTTTGAACTGCCAGGGACTCAGGGATCAAAAGAAAGATAGCGAATTTCTGAAATATTGTAAATAAAATTTAAGTGAAAAAGATACTGAAAGGAATAAAGGGATCCTGAGAAATGGCTTGGGAATGAGAAGGGCTACAGTTCACATTACTAAAAATATTAAATAATTGTTGCTATTTCAAATGGCCCTTTATGAGAGAGAATTTGGTTTCTCTTCCCCCTGTCTACCCTCCCCCCCCCCCCCAAAAAAAAAACAAAACCCAAGTACAAATTAACCCTTTATTGGAAAATATCTCCCAAATGAGCTTTGTTTGTTTGTTTTTCTGTTAATCCTCACCTGAGGATATTTTTTCTCTTGCTTCTTCAGAGAGAGTAGAAGGGAAGAAGGAAGGAGGGCAGAGAAAGAGAAACATCAATGTGAGAGAGCTATATCAACTGGTTGCCTCCTGCATGTGCCCGGACCTGGAGCAGGAAGCAAACATGTAACCCTTGACTGAATGGAACCCGAGATCATTCAGTATAAGGTCTGATACTCTAACCACTTAGCCACACTGACCAGGGATCCCAAATGAGTTTTAGCTCCCAGCAACAGTCTTTTAGATTTGCTTATAGCTTGGAAAAAGAGAAGCCCTGAATACTTTTTCTCTTTCTTCTCTCCATTTATTCCTCTGAGAAACACCAAGTGCCAAATTATGTTCCTTGGCACCGGCTAGACATGTGTAGTCTCCACTCTGTGTGGGAAATCTAAGCAAATAAAGAAAGAAGTGCTTGTTTGGAAGCTGCTGCAAGGAGTCACATCTGGTTTTCAAATTGCTTCTGTTTCTAATTCCGAGGCAGAAAGGAAATACGGAGCTTTGGAAAAGTATGAGTTGTGGGTGGCTAGGTTTGGTCTCCTCCAATTTCAGAGGTTCTGAAGGAGAGCTGGCCTAGCTGCTGAGGAGCAGACTCAAGGTCAGGCACTTGGATGAGTGGATGTCAGGCATGGGCCTGTTTTGACTCATATGTTAAAACTTACACTAGAGGCCTGGAATTTGTGCATGGAGAGTGGGGTCCCTCAGCCCAGCCTGCACCCTCTCCAATCTGGGACCGTTTGGGGAATATCTGACTACCAATTTAGGCCCTATCCAGCCTAAACTGGCAGTCGGACATTACTTTTCCAATCTGGGACCACTGGCTCCTAACTGCTCACCTGCCTGCCTGCCTACCTGATCATTCCTAACTGCCCTACCTGCTGGCCTGGTCAGCCCCAACTGTGTCCCCTGCTGGCCTAGTCACCCCCAACTTTTCCCCCTCTCCGCTGGCCTGGCCACCCCTCACTAACTCCCCTGACAGCCTGGTCACCCCACACAGCCTGTACAGTAATTCATTTGGTTGTGATGGTTGCTTAGGCTTTTATATATATAGATTAGAGGCACATAGGGAGATTTATTCTGTAGGGCTATGGGATGGGGCAGCAATTCCAACCAGTGTGCTGCAAGAATTTTTAAAATATGCAGCACATGTCTGTTTAGCCAGGGGCACTGAACTCTTTTCTCTTAGGTGAACAAATAAGAAAACCAACACAATGATGGCTGTCCTGTGTGAATGAATCAAAATTATGCCTACATTTTTTGTCATATAGGCAAAAAATGTTGATTTTGGTGTGCTGCAGAATTTTAGCAATTAGTTTATGTGTGCCAGGAGATGAAAAAAGGTTCAAAATTGCTGGAATAGGCTACTGAATTGTTAAAAAGTAAGCTTACCATGTAAAACTTTTATACGATGATGAGACATTTTAAATATCTGGAGCACAATGAAATAGTTCATCTGTTGCATTTAGTGATGAGACAACTGAGTATAATTGGATATGGAAAATAAATGACATGGCTTCTTGGTTTGCTATTTATTGTGACATTGGACTCAATCAAATGAGAAGATCTGTGGGTGCAATAGAAGAGACACATCTATCAAAGTTTGGGGGCACTAAGTGGCCATCTGTCTTCCAGGGCGTTTATAGAAGCAGTGTGAGAACTGAAACTCAACTGCTGGAAGTTGTTGGAATAATTGGATAACTATTCACAAAAAAATAAATTCAGAGCCTGACCTTGCATCATAAACCAAAATAAATTCTAAATTGAAAGAGTTAAAAAAACAAAACACCATAAATACTTAAAAGAACAAGAAGAAAATGTAGTTAAAAATCATGTGGTGGCAAAGGTCTCTCTAAACATAATCAAATCAGAAATCGTATAGAAAAATATTAACAGATTTGACTGCTTAAAATAATTTTAAAGTGAGACAAAATAGAAACACATTACACAATATAAACAAGGTTTAAAAATAAGCAAAACAGGAAACATCTATATTATCCTGTATAATAAAAGGCTAATATGCAAATTGACCAAACAATGGAACGACAAGTCACTATGATGCACACTGACTACCAGGGGGAAGATGCTCCATACAGAAGCTGCCCCCTGGTGGTCAGTGTGTTCCCTCTGGGGGAATGCTGCTTAGCCAGAAGCCGGGCTCATGGCTGGCAAGCACAGCATTGGTGGTGGGAGCTTCTCCTGCCTCCGCAGCAGGCAGGGCTGAGGATGTCTGACTGCTGGCTTACGAGGGAGTGGGCCTAAGCAATCAGTCAGACATTCCCAAGGGCTCCAGGACTGTGAGAGGGGACAGGCTGGGCTGAAGGACAACCCCACTCCCCCCCGCGCCAGTGCACAATTTCTTATGTAATAAAGAGTTGAATTTCTTAATATTCAAAGAGTTCTTATAATTTAATAAGAAAAAAACCAACAATATCATGGAGAAGGAGACAAAGGTATAAAGACATATGGATTGTCAATACAATCAGAGGCTCAGGTAACCAGGGCTCACCAAAGCTTGTGCTGATGGCAGTGGCAGCAGCAGAGGTGCGATGAGGCATCGCCTTCCCAGATCGGGTTGCCTCCCGCCTCTGAGGGCTCCCAGACTATGTGAAGGGGTAGGCTGGGCTGAGAGACCCCTCCCCCCCACCAGTGCATGAATTTTCATGCACTGGGCCTCCAGTATAACATAAAACTTTGTGGCTATTAAGAATCAGTTTTGTGTCCTATTTACTGACTTCATAATTTATGGGTAGGGTTAGGAGGCAAATTCTGAAGTTAGGCTACCAGGTATTGAACCCTAAGTTCTATTTCTCACTGATTGTGTAACCTTTGGCAAGTTACTTAACCTATTGGTGTCTTTGTTTCCCAACCAGTGTATTGGAGAAATATATAGTGTGTATATATACCATAGGTTGATGATAAATATTTATTGTAAATAAAGCACTTAGAATAATGTTAATTATATAACATTAGCCCAAGAATGTTAGTTTTTTTAAATATTGTTGCTAAATGAATAAAGAAAGGTATGTTTTTTAAATATACAGTTTTTTTTTCTTTTCCTTTCTAATTTCACCAACTGGTAACCCCTAGCCTATTTATATGTTCATTGTAATGCATTAGCATGCTAAATGACATGCCCTGGACTCCATAATCAGAAATGAAGTCCATATAAGGACACAAAATGGTCTGCAGAACTTTGAGAAATCTCCACCCCATTCCCTGGGAAGATCCTGAATACTCCTCCCCCTTCGTGAATACCCTCCCCCTGGATTAAATGAACCTCAATAAAGAAAGCAAACTCTACTAAAGGGGGCTGCTCTGTCTGTGAAGAAGCCTCTCTTAGTCTCACTGCTTCACTAATGAACTCTCTTTCCTGTGAGATCCAAGAATCCACAGTAGCTTATGGACCCACCCCAACCCAGTAGGGACCCCAGAATGCCTGCATCAAAGCCTCTGAAGGTCAAGGCAGAGGACTCTACTGCCAGCCTGTCTCCACACCTTTTAACTCTGAGCGGGAAGTGATGCTTGGCAATTGTGTAATTTTTTTTTTATTGATTATTTCGCTGATGACTGCAGTCCAAAGCAGTGCACAGGGACCTTGTCCCTGAGAGAGGAGAATCTTGTCTTTCTTGCTCTCTCTAGTATTTTCTCCTTTTGCTTTACAGCTGCAGGCACAACTTGAAGATGTCGCTTCTAAATTTGGATGTGAATTCTCCTCACATCTAATTCCTTAGTGTCCACAGAGCACTGAGCCTCCTTGAATATTTATCATAACGTGACAGGACTTTTCTTGTCCTTCATGTGGGTTGCAAGCAATGATTAAATCAGCAACTCTCCAATTACTAGCCAACTAGGGACAAGGGTATTAACTCTGTGCTGTTTTACAAGAAAGAGTGTTCCTGAGATGAGAGTTCTAGGAGGAGAATTTTCTGGAAGCAGTAGTGACTTCCTGGAAAATGTCAAGATTTTGAGTCTTAGAGGAGACTTCCAGCTGCAAGGCTGTGAAGGAATCAAAATTTTGCCACTCCGAAGGCGCCTCTTAGAATATTGATTTTAAGCTGTTTATTAAAAGAACAAAAATGTGGAATCTAATGAACAAAAGAACAAACAAACAGAAGAACAAAATAGGTTCATAGGCATGAATGCATGGGACAGACTGACAGATCTCAGAGGGGAAAGGAGTGAGGGGAAGGGAAAAGATTAATTAAAGAACATATATACATATATGCATAACCCATGGCCACAGACAATAGTGTGGGGAAAGCTTGGGGTGGGACAGGGACTGGGTGAAGGGGGACAAAGGGAAGGGAAAATGAGAAACATCTGAAATACTGTTAACAATAAAACACACACACACACACACACACACACACACACACATATATGTATGTATTTTTTTTTTAAAGAAAGAACCTTTGACCCTGCCCCCTTTCCTGTCCAAGACATTCAAACAGAGAAGGGCACTTCAGGAAGGAGAATTTAGGAAGCTGTGTTAGCCTAATTTGAATTAAGATGGTCAATAGGAAGGTTTCAAGCAGGGGCCTATTAAATAGACTCCTGTTCCATTGTTTCTGAGTTGTCTAGCAAGAATTTTCCTGCCACATGTGTTCTGCTCGTCTTCAGTTTCCTGGAACTCACCCATTCTCACTTCTGAAACCTAAGACGCCGTCCTCCCCAATTTTTCTCCTTTGTCCAAAATATCTTATATACCCAATATTGCCTCTATTGCCTCGCTGTCTTTGGAATTTTCAGGTCTATGAGAATTCCCCATGCACATGTATTAAAACTTGATTTCCCCTCCCCTCCCCATTGATCTGTCTATATGAAAATTTAATTATTAGCTCAGCCTAGCAGAACTTAGAAGTTGGCAGAAAAAGTATTAATTTTTTAGCACACCCTATGTACTAAAGATATAATAATTTTCAGGGCCTTTATGCTGGTGTCCACATTTTATTGGTGCTGGGTCTCTCATTGACTTCCTTATCAGAAAGTCAGGAAATCCGATTGTATCTGCGCACTCATGCGATTGTGAAATTAGTTTAGGGGCTGTTTAATGTGAGTATATAAGAGAGTTAAACTGACAATGCTAAGCAACCCTGTGTCCAGAGATGTCCCACATCTAAATATCCTCTCTTGTTTTGAAAAGCACATGACCTAATTTGGGGATGAGAGAGAATATTGTCAACTGTGGGTTGCAAATATGCTTTTGTAGAGAAACCACATTAAACATTTTACTAAAAGCTTCATTATATGTAGAGGAGAATTTTAAAAGCAATGTTCTAATTTAGGATAGCATTGGAATATTTCACATTGCAGCAATTTTCTCTTTCTTCTTTGCCAAAATTTAGGTTTATCAGTGGCAGAGAAAATGTGACTCTGGCATTCATCGGCTAGGAAACTGGGAGCAGATGCTCAATTTTGTTCTGCCTCCGTTTCCTCATCTGCAAAAGGAAAATACCATTAAAATTAGCTGTCAAAAGCAGGCTGGGCAATGTATCAAGTGCCTGTCACACTAATGTGTTTGGAGGCCAGTAATGTACCTGGTAGTTGCTTACTCTTTTGCCTGGGATATTCCTGGTTTTGGACCATTTGTAGGAAGTCAATCCCTCCACGTTGCTTTATCACTAGGTCTTAGTACTGTCCTAAATTTTCTCCCTTCTGGACTTTGGGGCCCCTTGCTTCCCTGACCTGTCTGAGCTTCATGTGTGATCCCTGTTGGAGGGAGGGGCTCTTCTTCATTCCCCATCTTTCCTTCCATCATCCCATGGAGTAGTTTAATCTGCTGGAAAAGTTGGAAACAACAAACTGGGCCGACTCAGCCTGGGGTTGATCCTTCTGGGAGTGAGCTAGCCCAGGCGACAGTACTGTTGTCCTGCTCTTGTAGGCAGGTCATTCCGGGCAGCACCCCATTAATGTGCCCCAGCCAGCACTGCCTACAAGGCAAGCCCCTCACAAAGCTCATTTGCCCAGATATAGAATCTGTATCCTCCAACTTGAAGCTTTATCAGCAATAAAACTGACAGTCTGATTTCCAAGAGAGAGAGAGAGAGAGAGAGAGAGAGAGAGAGAGAGAGAGAGAGA
>JAAGEH010000101.1:1474828-1515218 GCA_011751065.1 Lasiurus cinereus | reverse complement strand
GAGAGAGAGAGAGAGAGAGAGAGAGAGAGAGAGAGAGAGAGAGAGAGGAGGGAGAGAGACAGGACTCACTGTGTCACTTCTGCTCGCTCTAGATTTCTTGGAAACTATTCTTGCAGATATGAGTCCTAGTTTCGTAAATATCTTTGGTAATAGACCCTCTATTAGGCTCCTTTAAATATTGAGCTCTTGGGGGAAATACCCCACCTCCAACAGCCTTTTACCATTTGTTTCCCTCCCTCTCCCAGGAGTCTTTATTGACAGACCGCTATGTGCCAGGTCTGTGGGAAGGTAAGCTACCCACTGCCCCAGGAGTGTGTATAGTTTAGTGCTACTTAGACCTTGCTCCAGGGGGTCTCAAAGGTCCTATAACCATTACTTGGGGGGCCACCAGGGAGAGTGTGTGTCTGGTGGGGTATCTGAGTGGTTGAAGTTTTACCTACTCCTACATCATTCCAGGTCCTGTTGCTTTCCTTTATTCTGCATAGAGCAGCGGTTCTCAACCTGTGGGTTGCGACCCCTTTGAGGGTCGAATGACCCTTTCACAGGGGTCACCTAAGACCATTGGAAAATGCAGATATTTACATCACGATGCATAACAGTAGCAAAATTTCATGGTTGGGGGTCACCACCACATGAGGAACTGTATGCAAGGGAGGCCTTAGGAAGGTTGAGAACCACTGGCATAGAGGGCTTCTTCATCAGATTCCATCTAAAGAAAAGATTGCACTAAAAAAAGACAGTTTGAAAACCATTGACCTAATTTTTTCCGAATTTACTCAGAATGACTTTTTATAGCAGTTCAATCCTCCCAACTTGTGTTTGGCCAATAGGATGGTCAAGGCATTGGCAGCAGCTGCCCAGAGTCAGAGTAAAGTTGTCCTCTCAGCTTCAAGGCTCACCTTTTGTGTGTGAGAAAGACCTTTCCTGGTCTAGATGAGTACTATTTGTGGGTGGTAATAAGTAAATAACACAGGAATTTTAAGGGGAGCTACCACACATAAATTGACTCTAAAGACACTCTCTGAACAGTTCCCAAAATATTTTAAGCAGTGAAAATACTGTTGAAATAAGTTTATGGCTCTTAAAAATACTGTAAGCTCTAAAATAAGCTCTCAGAATCTATTGGTGGCACTCATTATATGAAACTATAACTTCCCAGAAGGCAGGAGACTGGGCTTTGCTTTATTAACCTTGTGAGGTGTAAGTTAAGGCAAAACCTCAAAGTTCTATGATAATCAAGGGTTGACCAATTACTCAATTACTGAGCTATAAAAATGCATCTAGCCCTAGCTGGTTTCATGGATAGAACATCGGCCTACACTCTGGTGCTGGGCATCGGCGCAGGTGCAAACAGCAGATCCAGTGCAAAGAATTTTCAGTAACCACCAGAGGTTTGCCCTGATGACAGAGACTTATGCCCTGCCTTGGTCTGGCACCCCTCTGCTTCACCATCCCACCATGGCCGACAAACACATGCCCCCTGATGGTCTATGCACATTATAGTTTGGTTGTTCGATTGTTCTGGTTGTTCTGCCATTCAGCCTATTTGCATATTAGCCTTTTATTATATAGGATAGTGTTACAAATTGTCTTATGTGATACACTTTTAAATGGGTATTCTGTTGCTTCTAGCCAAATGCACCCTAATTTGATTCCTAGCACTTTCTTATAGGATTGTGAAGATTAAATGAGGTGATGCATATGAACCAGTTAAAACAGGGCTTTCCACAGCATTAGTCCCAGTAGAATGGGCCCTAACATCATATGGCTATATTTTAAATAGTTTTTCTACCTTCATAGGAACCAATGAGTGTTAACATTAACAATATCTCCACTTTCTCTTCCACAGTCTATAACGTGAAGTAAAAAATACGTTAAAATGAGAGTTCATCGGATAAACCAATAATGTTACTCTAAAAATTAGGTTTATCACTTTCAAGCACCATGAAAACAAAGGCTGATTAATTGCAAACTTCTGTGTATGTTAGGATTGCCTCCCAACCTCCATCTGCCTGCCACTCCCCACCTTTTGTGGGAATCCATGGAGTGAGGCTACAGTCATGCTAACTGAGCCTGGATTATGACCAGCTGAGCACCCACAGGACATGACATCATTGGGCAAAACTCACCTCAGTATAAATGTGATGCTATTACTTGACTTAGTGCTAAGTGCTTTGGGTAAAAAATAATAACTCTTGCCCTAATCGGTTTGGCTCAGTGGATAGAGCATTGGCCTGCGGATTGAGGGGTTCCAGGTTTGATTCTGGTCAAGGGCATGTACCTTGGTTGCAGACACATCCCCAGTGGGGGGTGTACAGGAGGCGGTTGATTGATGTTTCTTGCTCTTTGATGTTTCTAACTCTATCCCTCTCCCTTCCTCTCTGTAAAAAATCAATAAAATATATTTTAAAAAATAATGATTCTTCATAACCAGAAAAGTAATGATTATCTTTGGAGGTACCTAAAATGACAACCACAACCAAAACAGTAAGATCAATAAGAAAATGAACAACCTGTAATTGCTGAGTGCTAACTAGATTTCAGGCACTTTTCTAAACACTTTACATGCATTGTTTTATTTTATTATCTCAGCAACCCTCTCAATGATGTACAGTAATTGTCCCTATTTTTTTTTAGAAAAAAGAGCTAAGCTTTAGGAATGTGGATTCTCTGTGTTGAGATCACCTAGGTGGTGAATGGATGAGAGAATTTGAAACCTGTGACAATTTGACTCTAGTGATCTTGTCCCCAGTGATGACACCACATTGCCAAGGAGTCCCATTGAGGGAATGTGGCTAAAGGGGTGGTGCCAGGGCTTCCAGGTTCTGAGACCATGATCACACCAGAATATTCTCAGAAAAACTCCCCTTGAATTGTGTTGCCTATGGCCTTCTCTGGTCACTAGTTCCCCTAACCTATTGCTTTGGTTTTGGGTCATTTAATAAATTCAGCCTTGAACACATTCAACATTTTTGTATGCCTGAGTTCCACTATCACCTTTCCCAAACTCTAAACCTGACAATGCAGTTGTATTTTGGCTCTTATCTGAACCCTGAATGCTGCCAACTTGAATATCTTATGTACAACCTACCCCATTTAGCTGCCACTCCACTTTCAATGACATATATTACCAATAGATTGTGATTAAAGAACTGGACAATGTGTGTTTAAAGAAAGAGGTTTAAAATATTTTATTAGAGAACGTACATCAATGTTGAACATACATCAAGATTGAACAACACTTAAATATTATGGCATCCATATTTAGAAGGACAATATAAATGCTTATAATTTGAGCAATTAGTTTATTAAAGAAATAAAATAAATTCCTTTTCAACAGTGGGCTGCATGATCCATCAAGTATATTTTTCAATAATTTATTCTTCTTCTTAATAATATATACATTTATTTTCTTCAGACACACACAAAGAAAGTAACTGATTCTTTACCACATCACGTCATAAACAAATGGACCTGTAAAAATGGCATGTAGAAAATTCAGAAATATTTAAACAGCACATTCCAAGGATTTAAGTCCATTTAAGAGACATTAAATGTTTTAGAAGCCATTGAGTCAGCCTGGGTGTCATATATATGCATCAATTCAAAATACTGTAGCAAATTCAAGTATAGCAATTCTCATACATGAACATATTTATCTGACTCAGGAGAATATTCTTCTTTCAGCATGAAGCACATACCAAACTCTCAGCATGATACAGTTAAACTTTGTAACATGGAGGGAGCAGAGGTAAGATCAACTCAATTGACCAAATACCAAGACCCAGAGGAGGGCATAGATCACAAATATGGTATAGTTAGAAATGGTAGGTTACAAGGATCTTATTTGTTACAACAATCATAAGGGTTCTAGGAAAACCATAACAGCTAAACTTGGCCAGTCAGCTCACATTTGCTTTTCTGCAAACATGGAAATGCCATGTTCCTATTTTGAACAGATCTAATGGCGAGACAAACAGAAAAGCTGCAGTAAGCCAGGCAATGTCACAGAGTTCGTGTTTAAATGGCATCAGCTAAAATACGGTTTTAATTTCAAAGACAAAACAAGCCTCCAATTTTTTTTTAGTAGCCCCAGAAAGCCACATACCAGGAGGCTAATAAATCAACTGCTAGTTGATTGCTGTATAAAGGAGCAACTCCAAGGCCCTCGCTTTTGTTTCCATTTCTCCCATCACCTCTGCTGCATTGGAGCTGTGATAAGCTCCCAGACACCCTTCGCTCATACTGTGCTCTGACAGCAAATATACTGACCCTTCAGTGATGGACGATGATGTGCCAGCCAGCCTTTGGGGTACTGGAATGATCCAATTACTTTCTAGATTTTTTGTAGGGAAAAACCTCTCTCTCTCTCTCTCTCTCTCTCTCTCTCTCTCTCTCTCTCTCTCGACTTTCAAACTGAATCTCTTGACTTTATTTTTTCACGAATGGCCTTTGTCTTATTTTTAAAATATTCTGTGTCTTTTAGTCTCAAGACTTTTCCCCCCTCATTTTATTTATTTATTTGTTTGTTTGTTTGTTTAGCTTACTGCAAAATGTTTTCTCACTAAAAACAATTACTCAATTTTTAAAAACGTTAAATGGTATCATAAGACTTGGGTATGAAGACTTCCAAAACATTTGTTTGCTTTTATGAGTAAGCCACTTTTTGTTGAAGCAAATGTTTTTTGCCTGGTGAGAAAGAAATATACTTTTCTGTGTTCAGCCAAGCTGAACATGGGAGCTTTGTCAGTAAAACCCCTTGTCATTGGCTCATCCTTGATTCTTCACTGGAAAACAAAAACAAAAACAAAACAAAACAAAACAAAAGAGTAAGGAGGAAAGCAGATGTGGTTGATCTGAAAGAAACTTGAGTGATGAGGTTTGCAAAGCTAAGTGGCCATCATGTTAAACAAGACTGATTTCTGGAGGAGGAGGAGGCAAAACTAGCACATGCCTAAGGTTCACTCTTTCCTTGATTGGAACAGCTCCTTCTGTCTCACTCCATTCTGTCCTCCAGGATCCAACTCAGAAGTCGACTTTTTTGGGGAAGGCTAACTCCAAGGCTGGTGGGTGCCTTCCACCAAACTCCCATGGGACAACACGTCCCACTCTCTGCTGTAATGATTGATTTGCCTGCATTCTCCACAGACTACAGGAGCCTTGGTCATGAAGATCATGTGTCCTCCACTGTCCACCACTCTCGGGACCTGTGCCAAGAACCCTGACTGATAACACAGATGGATAAATGAATGAAAGACCTGCTGGTGTTATGGCAGCTTCCCTTCACAGAAGGTGATTTTGTTTTGCAGCATAATTTTTTTTTAACTTCTGTGAATATGCTAGAATTTGAGGTACACAAAAGATGCAATTGGGGGAGCTGACTCTCAAAAACTTTGTATTCAAAATTACTCCTTTAGTCACTTTGCTCTAGTATTGACAATAGTAATATGTTAGATCTGTGTCTTAAATGAATGCTTGATAAACAAGTATATCCACATAGAAATACAGGCTCCTAACAGTGGGTAGCAGAAAGGGGAATGGGCTGGACATCCTCCTTGATGGGTGGTAAGGACAGCACCCATGGGCATACACTAGGCTTCATGTAATGGTTGTCTGTCCCTTAAAAATCAAGGCAGAATGACCTGTAATGAATTACATTGTTTTCATATACACAGCATCATGAATCAACATGACCCAAATGTTATCCTTCTGTAGAGTAAAAATCCTTACTTCAAGCACAACGTCTCCTTTTCTACAAGTTTAGCTTTGGTAGAGCTGGTTCTTTGTAAATCGAGGCCCACGCTCATTTCCCTGATTGCCAGGCCAGTCACATTCTGTTCCCTAGGCGATGATGCTGTCTCCCTTCTTCCAGCGCTGCAAGAAAGGAAAACTCTTGGTTTTAATTTGGGTCAACACCAACCAGTTCACCCTTTGCCACAATGCAGCAGTTGCTTCTCAAAACCCAGAAGACTGAAATGGACATAGGCTGTGTTTATACAAAGCAGAGCTGGGCCAAGAACCTCATCCCTGAAAGTAACTTTTCCCCTCCATTTAAAACAAGTTTGAGATTCTAAGTCACTAGAGAACATTTGTCAGGCCCCTGCCAAACAAGGCCTTTGAGTATGGCTGACAGCCTAGAGCAGACTGAGTCTTGGTGGGCTGAGCTCACACAATGGACTTTCCTGTCAAGCCACCTACCCAGAAAAGTCCCGGAGATCCTTTCAAGGGATCCACCAAATGTTGGGGCTCTCACCGACAGCACTAAAAACTAGAGCTGATACTGAAAGCGGGTGCTCTCATGATGTGGGTTTCAATTCCAGCTAAATTTAAAACTGCCTATAGGTCGTGAGTAGGAATTTGCTATTTTATCTTATAAACACTAACTTCTACAGTTACCCAGGCCAAGCATAGCTCAGGCCTACTTCCTGAGATGATGCTCTGTTTCAGATGCTCTCATGTTTTCCAATGGTCAGAATTACTTCTTTTTCTACAGACACACACACACACATCTTTATGACAGCATTCTATGCAGCGTCTTTTATAGGACAACCATGATAACAAAATACTTCTTATGCCAAGTGAGTAGTCAAAGCAAGAAAGATTACAAATACCACCAGTACTGGGTACTCTTGTTCTGGGTGATCTGAGAGAGAGAGAGCTCAGTGGAAAGCATCAAAGTATCACAATGAGTCTGATTTTTAAAAATTAAGACAAATGTTCAGGCAGAGATATTTCCCACCCAAAGAATAGTGGGGGAAGGAAGGAAGGAATAACAGAATTAAAATTTGGTACCTAGCATCCTAAGTTTAAAAATAATAGCATCTAAGCAATGACACAACATCCATTTAGTATTTCCTTTCTAATGAAAAAGTAATTTGTGTCTTGACCAACTTTTGGAAATTTATCAACCTCAACTAGAATGAATAAAGGCAACAGACTTATTCTGTCCCTGTATGTGAAGTTTTCAGTGCTTTAAGATATCTTAAAGGTAATTCATTTAGAATAATGTTTGACTTATAATTCAGATTGGGGTCTACTATGATTACATATGTTTAACTCCATTACACCTGTCTACCATATTTCAAAGGCGAAAAAGTGGGGCCAAGAAAGGTCAAGTGACTTATCTGGGTCACTTAATTAGGCACAAAGATGGGGCTGAAATGATCCCGGGCCATGTGGCTTCTAGGCTCCTGATCTTCTCACAGCAACACTTAAAAGGTCTCTCAAGTTCCCTTCTGCTGACTGGCTCTGGGTGGAGCTGGTTAAGGTCAGGCCAAGGGTTCAGCAGGCCAGGTGACCAGTACAGGTGAACTCCAAGACTAAGTATGCCAAAGGCTCAACTATCCCCTTAACTCCCTACAGATGTTACTGTCTTTCTTCTTCTCACACTTATATCACTGTATGGGTTCCCTGTGCAAGTCTTTCCTTTGTAACGCGACTGTAAAATCTTCCATTTCACCTTATAAAATGTGCAAAGGGATTGACACATAGTAGATGCTACAAAACTGTCATTTCCCCCTCTTTGGACTTGATCCCTCATCACAGTGCATTGTCGGGACATGCTTGCTTCCTCCTCTGCCACATTGGACGAAAGAGGTGTGGCAATACTGGAGAGTGGGCTGCGGAGATTTTATTCCCCAGAGACAAAAATGAGCCATTTTCTTTCCTTCACCTCTGATGCATTTAGCATGTGTTTGGATTCAGGTTTGAAAAGCTGAAACAAAATTTCTGTTGCAGAATGTCAGCACTCACGAGCTGAAGTTCAGGTATCGGTCTTGAGTGTGATGTTCAGAAGAGGGAGGCAGGGGTCTGGTGAACTGCTGGAGAGAAAAGCAAGCATGGGAACCAATTTTTTTATTCAATTGCTCCCTAATAAATGTTTACCCTCTTTAAAAATGTAGGTAGAAAATTAACAATGAATTGTTATTTAAATATTTATCATACTTGCTCGTTTTGCTCTTTAAAGTACTTTATGGGTTACTTTTTAATAGTCTTGTTACTTACCAAACTAAATTTGGGCATTTTTATTTTTTACTAAAGCTGCTCACTCACCTCCCCATCTATCAATGCTCCCTTTTTCCCTGCTCTTTATGATGACAATCCCTCTGCTATGACATAGGGCCTGGGTGGGAGTGGCACTGTGGATGAGAAGCATTCAACCCGATTCTCAGCATTTGATTAATGGGCCAAGCAAAGGCCTCCCAACCCTTGAGACATTAATAGCCAACCTGCCAAGCTGAAATATTTTCATTATGAAAGATAAGACTGGGTTTAGCAAAAGGAATGGGGACCAGAGTGAGGAAGAAAGGCGTTTTGTGTGTGAGTGAGTGTGTGTGTGTGTGTGTGTGTGTGTGTGTGTGTGTGTTTATAAATCAGTAAACCATTGCTACACTCATTCAAACCTGTTTTTGGATGGCTTTGGCCTCAATACACTTAATACTTTTGTAGGCCCTGCCTTGTCACATGATTTCTCCTCTCTTAATTTCTAGATTGGACTAAAGTTGATGTACTACCCTACTTTAGACCAGTGGTTGGCAAACGCATTGGTCAACAGAGCCAAATATCAACAGTACAAGCCCAGTGTTGTCAACTATTACCTAATGATTGAAATTTTTTTTGAGAGCCACATTTTTTAAACTTAAACTTCTAATGCCACTTCTTCAAAATAGACTCACCCAGGCTGTGGTATTTTGTGGAAGAGCCACACTCAAGGGGCCAAAGAGCCGCATGTGGCTCATGAGCCGCAGTTTGCCAGCCACTGCTCTAGACAACTCACCTATCGCCTGATTGGGGGCTTGTGGTGATCACAGCCTCCCATCTCCCAGGTCTGGGTTCTGACATTGGTTCCTGATCCCATTTTGCTCTCACTGTTTAGGGTCTGTCTCATTCAATGATGGGTGCAGATGTCTCCTGGGGGATCCCACGCCTGCCTGTCTCTAAATGGGATTCTCCACTGTTGTGCTCTGCACCCCTGATGAGAATCTCACTATGACTTTTAAGAAGCCCAGTGTTGTCATCTATTATCTAAGCCTTCCTGGTGGGTCACCTGGTATTTCCAAGACCCATGGACCTGCTCTCCCAGTCCCTGACCATAGTTAGTGCTTAGATCTTGTCCCCTCTCTTTTTGCCTGCTCTGAGGGGTCCTCGGCCTCAGATATGACCATCCAGATGCTGAGGATTGCTATGATCATACAAAACAATGTTTCTGTCCTCCTGAGTTTTAATCTAGTTGAGAAGATAGACCCGATGTTGCTATAGTATAAAGTAAATTTTTAAAGGAGAAAATATAGATTTTTTTAAAATGACAGAAAGATCACAATAAAATGCACTGTTGGTTGCCAGATGCATTTTACAGACAATTGCTATGGCTATTTGGAGATAGGATTCAGGAAGGACTGAATTTAAACATCTGACCTGGAAGAAGAATTGTGGATAAATTTTTATGAGCTAAAAGGAGAATGGGGAGGAAATTGTTATAGTCTGAGTTGTGACTCCCCAAATTTTATATGTTGCTATCCTAACACCTCGTGCCTCAGAATGTGACTGTATTTGGAGATAGAACCTTTAGAGATAATTAAGGTTAAAATAAAGTCATTAGAATGGGCTGTGATCCAATCTGATTGGTGTCCTTATAAGAGGAGGAGATTAGGACACAGACACACAGAGGGAAGGCCATGTGAGGACATGGGGAGAAGTCAACCATCTGCAAGCCAAAGAGAAAGGCCTCAGGAGGAGCAACTTGCTGACACCTGGATTTCAGGCTTCCAGCCTGTAAAACTGTGAGACCTGTGGTGCTTTGCCAGGACAGCCCAAGCACACTGACACAAGGGATGCCAAATGCCTGGGGCTGTGGTAGCAAAAACAGGAGCACATGTGGGAAGAGACAACTTTTTGCTTGAAATAGTGAGGTTCCTGGATATGATGAGAGACTAGTGGGAGTCTGTGAATGAGTCCCAGGAGCAGGTGGGCCGGTGGGCTGGAGACAGAGAGCAGGAGCACAAGCAGGAAGGAACTTTTCACCCAGATGAATTCTGTGCACTCTGGTTAGCACTGCTTAATGCTGATCCGAAACCAACTTGACTCTATGAGATTGATCCGGGCTTTGAAGGACCTATGGGAAAGTGAAAGAGAAAAACTACAAAGAGACAAAGGATGAAGAGGAAGAGGAAGAGAAGGTGACTTGTGGGGCTTGGTAAGGTGTCAGAGGGTTGTAAGTTGTCAGGGAGTGAGAGTTAACTGGTAAGAAGAGGTGCACTCCGGGGAGGGGCCAGACACCACTTCTGACTACCAGCTCTTTCTAATATGTGGCTGCTCATGTGTTTGTATCTTTCATTTGGAACTAAGAGTAAAAAGCAGAAAGACAGCAATGTGGGCAGAAGGTGAAAGCCCTTGGGAAGGACCTACCTTGAGCTGCCTTCACTTACCTGGATCCCTGGAGGCTGGGGAAGTGGGGAGAGGAGTATGGGAGGGGCAAAAGGGCCAGCTGCAGCATCAGGCCTAATGCCTGATATGGGGTGGGAATGAAGGGTCTGAGGGAAATCCCACCTTATCACCTAGTGTTGTGCATAGCACTCTCTATCCCACAGGAAATGGAACCCACATAGAGTAAGGGCATCCCACCCTAATATCAGTCATTGCCTATAAATTTGGCAAGAAGTGGAGCTTGGAATTATTGGGAGAGAGGGAAAAAATAAGTAAAGGAGATAGACAGAAGGTAAAGAAGCCAGTCAGACAGGGAGCAGGAGAAGAGAAATTGCCACACCGAGGTGGCCCAAGCTTTCCTTTCTGTATCCTGCATGGACAGTGGTGCTATGGCCTCGATCCTTCCATGTTCTTCCACGTCAGTCTTACACCCATTACTCCTCCAGGCCTCACCCTGAGTCCTACAGGAGAGTCGCATCTCCTAGCGCTGCAGACACCATGCCCCAGGTCCAGGAACGGAACACCTTGTTTCTAACCTGTAATGTCTTCCTCTCCTTCATTGTCCATTAGCACTGGAGAGAGAACAGGTAACAGGTCCCTCCAACAAAGCACTAGCCCAGAGAAATATGGTTTCATCACCCCATAGGAATGCCATTTCAAATCAAGTTAAGCAATTTCAGCCTTTAATCAAAAGGAAAAATAGGAAAAGAAAGAAAATGAGGAGGAGAAGAGACCTGCTAGAACTAGTACCTATTTGTCTTTGGGAAGACATCCTTCTCTCAGTACCCCTTTCTGCGCCCCACTTTGTAATGAGCTCTAGGGCATACTCTCCAAGGCCCTAGTGCAGGAGGTCTGTGGTCAGGAGGCTTCCCCAGGAGCCACAGTTGGCCTGAAATCTTCTGAGAATCGCTTCAGCAGGGTTCACATTCTGGGAGGGACTTCACATTAGCCCTGGTCAAATGACACCTACTGGTTGTTGCTACTCTCAGGGTCAGCCAGGATGTGCTGGGGGATTTTGCCAACAAGGTGAAGAGTTGAGAGAGTTCCATGGAATCCCTTGGGATTCTGCTGACTTGCTGTTCTACAAAATACAACAGTGGAGGGGGTGGTAGGTGCTTCCCTCTTATCCTGTTGCCTATGCAGAAAGTCACAATGATAGACTAAGTGTATCGTTTGAGTGGACAGGTGATATGGAGCCAATCCCACCCCTGATTATGAGCTTGTCACTTTATACCTAACAACTCATGCAGGTTGGGAACATTAAGCTAGTCAAGTGGAGATGGCATATTTTAAAAAAAGATGTTTGCTAAACACTAAAATCTACTGCTTAGCATTATATTCATAAAAGTATAAGTATAAGCTAGCAGTTGTATATAGATTAAGGATGGCAAATTACGGTCCATGGATTAAATCTGGCCCATGCCTGTGAACTAAGACTGGTTCCTATATTTTTAGAGCAGTGTCTCCCCCACCCCAAAAAAGGAAATTAAGCAAAGCAGAATGTTTCACAGAGATGGTATGGTTCCACAATGTCTAAATGCCTAGCTATTTACAGAAAAAGTATTCCAACCTCAGGTATCCCTTAAATAGATCTTCATTCTCTAGTTCATCTGAGAACATTCTTCCTCTTCCCTATTTCTAACAATGCCTCTTGGAAGAATGCATTCTTGACTTATAATAGATGAGCTTGGAACACACCCAGCTCATTAGCTAAGGACCGTCTGTGCCTCTCTGTATTTTTCATGCCAAGTGCATTTAGTGCAGGAGAGGAAGTGAGCAGTTTGCTGACAGTGATCATCAGGGTGTATACGATGATTCTCGGGCCTCCTGGGGAAGGAGGGCTTTGAAATTCCCTTTGGGACCTTTGTGTTCCTGAGGTCCTTAAGGTGTCAATCACTGCTGGTTTTACCTTATGTGTCACCCCATTGAGCAAGACAAGAGCTCCCTGCCCTGCTTATTTCCTTAGCTTTGTGTTGACTATCTAGGGAGAAAGAGCAGAATTACATCAGCTTGCGTTTTAGCCAATGGGAGAAGCATAGACAAATATGCACTCAGACCCTAGAACAATCTTGTACTGCACTGCTGCTGAGCTATACCAGGAGAGAAGGTACAAACAGCTGAAAATGTGGTCTAGAGATGAATTAGTGAATATGAAAGTCAGAATCTCAAGAAACACAATAGTGCCGAGACCAGTTTGGCTCAGTGGATAGAGCATCGGCCTGCGGACTGAAAGGTCCCGGGTTCGATTCCGGTCGGGGGCATGTACCTTGCTTGCGGTGTGGGGTGTGCAGGAGGCGGCTGATCGATGTCTCTTTCTCATTGATGTTTCTGACTTTCTATCCCTCTCCCTTCCTCTCTGTGAAAAATCAATAAAATATATTAAAAAGAAACACAAGAGCCTTGAAGGTAGTGAAGGCTCATGGAAAAAGGAGTCAGAGGCTGGATTTGGTTCAAAGAAATCCTTAAACCTCTCCTTATTCTCTAACCTTATTCCTTCATATGTTAAGTGCAGATAATCTATTAGATGAAATAATATTCAGGAATGACTTGAGATAGGCAGAAGTACTATAAAAGCTATAAAGTAGTGTACAAATAGAAGGAAATATTAAACTAATATTGGGATTCTCTATCTTCACTAATATTGCATCTGAATGTACCTACTAATATTCAAGCTTTTTAATAGGTCAGCGTCTTTATTATTTTTCTCCAGATGTACTATACATTTGCTCTTAGATTTTTAGATCCAATTAAGACTGAATTTTTCATAGTTTAGCAATAATTATTTCCAGCTGATAAATTGGCAATGCGGACTATGGCATGGAGGGAAAGTAATGTACTAACTCTGCAGTTACGCAAAAAGGAAAGAGAAAATGAATATGCATAGCTTTAGGGCAGTTCCTTGCTTATCACTTGCAATAAGGTATTCCTGAGCCATCCATCCTGCTTTGAGCAATATCCATGGTAAGTCTTCTTTCTCCTCAACAGCCCTCTCCCCGATGACATAACCTTCCTTTTGGATGGGGCACTCAGTAATCTGTGTTGCAGAAACAAAGGAGAGATGGCATTTTCCTGCTCAGCCCCCGTGACATTTGGGCCTGGGGAGCATGAATGAGGTAACACTGATGGAAGCACTGGCCAGGTCCTGGGTGTCCTCTGCTGAAATCCTGACTTACTTTTGCCAGCCCAGCCCCACAACAGTCATCTTGCAGGGACTTTGGAGGCCTATTGCCATTGCCTTTTGAAGACTGTGGCCTGCTCCACAGCACACTTTATAGACAAGGAGCAGTTGCCAACAGTGTCCCAACTGGCTTAACAGGAGCTGTGTGCAGGTGGTTTCATGGTTAAAAGTCCTAGTAGTGTAAAAAGAAATCAGAGTAACAGGTAAGCATATATCTGATGTTGTTTTCATAGTTACCACCTCTGCCTTCTATTTCATCACCCTGTTTCCATATACTTGTGTTGCCTTCTCCCTTTGCTGATAAGCAGAGCTCTTTCCTAATTAAGTCAACACATAGGCAGAGGCAGCATATCTTTTGGCAAGAGGACCTGAGCAGAACCAACTTCAGAAGCAAATGAAAATGTGTGTCAAGCTGTGATTAAGTAGCTGTGATTAAAGACTCAATAATTACCTTCCCAAACAAATAGGTCTTAAAATGTTCTCTCAGGCTACAAGCATGAAACCTACTGGGCCTGCATGATGGCTCACTATGAAGGAGTAGGGAGGCCGAGACACTCATGGGATAAAGTGTTCATTTAAGAAAGGAAATCCAGGACTATGCGGAGGTCACCTAATAAGTAGCCACAGCTGTCAACCAATTCTCCATCTTCAAAAATTACCCAGGTCTCTGGCTACTTGGAGATCAGCACTCTGAACCATGGCCCCATCCTGACAGATATGGCATTCAGATATTTGATACATTCTCTGAGCTCTGTGTAATCCTGTTGAAATACCTATAAGTTCTTTTCTTTTTCTCAAAAGAAAAAAAAGTTGGAATATAGTTGATAAAAGTGACATCATATTTGTTTTTACTTAGTTTAAAAAATGATGTATTTCCTGAAAGTGTGCCAATTAATTGTGTTTGGTAGTCAATAACGTGGTACCCTATGCAATGTATTCCATATCCACACTTGTGTTTTTGCTATTCTAGGCCAATGCAGCAGCCTCTTCTGCATTCTCTTATATGCCCATCTTCTCCCAATTTGATACAATTTGTTCTCCTTGCAAGGCCTGAGTAACATTCCAGGCAATGATCCCTAGGAAAGCGGTACAGTCTGAGAGTTAGAATTATAGACGCCAAACCGTTTCAGTTATGACCTGCTATTTGTTGGTTTTGGCTGGAATGGATATTTGACAGCATATTTACTGAGGTTAATTGGCAAGCAAATCCCAAGGGAACAAAACATTAAAAAATTTGGTTATGGTTTAGTATCCTTAGCATACCCAGTCCTGACTTGGGGACTTTTACCCCACTATTTATGAAGCAGGGGTACTGTGGGGGAAAAAACAACAACATGCAGGTCTTAGTGTTAGGGAGAACCAGGATTGAATCATGGGTCCTCCTTGGCTTTGAGCCAGTCCTCATTACTCTCAACTATCAGGTTTTAATCTCAAAAAATGTGAATATTTTTGAAATTGTAAAATTGCTATGAGGTTTAGAGACAATGGGTACAAAAATGCTCTGGTAATGCTTGGCATGCAGTAGCACTTAACAAAAAAGCCTTAAGAAAATATTTATTTACCCAAATACCACTGTCTACCATGGATGGACCAACTCAAGTATATGGTGAGAGAGTTACAAGCCTCAATATTTTGGAAAGTTTAGCATACACTGAGTGATTACAGGCAAGAGTGGTCTTGGATGAGACACAACAAAGGTGAAATGAAGAAAACTGTGACAAGCAAAATGCTTTCCTGAAACCCTGCAAACATTTGGGGACATTTCTGAATAAAGAGATTCAAGGTCTCTTAATGCATGCGATTTGAATTGCAGAAGGAATTGGGTTTTGCCTATCCCATTATGTCAAGCTTACTTTTTTTGTGCTGCTGAGACAATCCCAAAGAAACTGCTCTTCACAACACATTAGAGAAGACATTCTGACCCCTGTTGCTCTGGGCAAATTCTTCAAACTTCAAATAGATGCAGTAAACATGTAAGTATAAACAGACCACCATTAGTTTAACTGTGACAATTTTAGATAGTTTTTGGTATGCTTAAGGGTACAGAGATTATTTTGTGGGTAAATAAAAAATATCTTGGATATTGTTATCCCACTTTGGCTAAGTCTTGGGTGACATTATTAATTTCTTGTAAAATTGGAGTGTTTATACATAATACCACATTATGGAAAGGAAAAAAATGTTAAAGTTTGCCTCCTTGGAGGGAGTGGGGTTGGAGAAGAGTGTAGCAGACAATTATTTATGGATCATTTTGCATGAACACAATTGTCAGGCTTTTGTCTGATGATGGAAAGATTTTCTAGTTGTTTAGCACTGGCATTAATGCTAGCTTTCTGGTGATCTTAAACTTCCTAATATTTAATATTTAAATTTGTCTGTAATGGTGTTTAAAGGTCATCTCAAACATGGGGGCATATTTTGCTGAAGAAAATCTGTTACCATTCTTTCATGGGGATGTTCTTCCTGGAGGGGAAGCCTGGCCAAGTGTTTTTTAAAGTTTAGATTCTGCAAGAAGTTCTCAATAATGAAACTGATTTTTCCTATTAAGGCAGAAGAGGAGCGAGGTTTGCATATTCATATCCTTCCCTGGTGCCTACATCCATAATAGGACACCCACATCTGGTAGAGCTGTTATGCGACATGCAGAAAGTCCAGAAGAGTCTAAAAATCCAGCCAATATCTAATGCCAGAATCCAATTTATGAGCACAAGACAGAATGTCTATCAGCTCAGCAAGAAGACACTTTCCAGAAAGAGCTGAGAAAGTGGTAATATTCTATATGCAAACACAACCAACAACCAAATCCAATCCACATACAAACATTCCCTCCATGGCATTATGCGCAGGTATTAGCCTTTTAGAAGGATTTAAGGAAATTTTCATTTTGCTGCAAGGGAAAAAGAAATAGATGATATTGGTTACTATTTCTTCCATGAATGTTTAAATAATGGCTACATTCTACTTCAAAAATTTTAGAGGGAATTACCCAAATATGGGGAAAGAGGCCACTGAAATGACAAGTAGTTTTAGACCAGTGACTCTAGTCAATAATTATTCCAAAACCATAAATCTCATTTTAAATTGTTATTGTAAAATAAGAAAAATATTTTAATTTTTACATATAACCATCTTCATATTTAATAGGTATACTGAGTTATTAAGATTTACCAAAATTTGGTAGACATAAACAAAAAAAATAGCATGTTGCCTGAAGAAAGTGGAAATAGATGAAGTGAATGGGATACTGGATCTTTTACCAGACTAAATGGATATCTGTCAAAAACTCTTTGCAAACTCCTGCTATTGATGGGCTTTTAGTCACTATGCTCCCAAGATAAGTGTGTGTCACTCAAACTTCAGGAAGGATATACTTAGATCATACAGCTCATTCCAACATTCTACAGGTGCATGGAGACCTTGGCTGTCATCCATTATGCAATAGTGAAGCGGCTGAGAAGAAATGGAAATCAAGATGTGCCTTTCAAAATATTATCACCTGTGGTTTTTCATAATAGAGTTCTGAAAAAAGGTAAGTGATTTGGCAAGAAAGATCTTGCCAAAGAGGCTGTAATTTTGCAGCCTCTAATTTAGCATAAAATTAGCACCCATCCCACCCCAACCTTTTGATCTTTAAATATGTTACATGAGAAGACTTCCTCCATGTGATCTAGGAACTATTTAATGGAATTTTGTCCACATTAGTTAAGTTGGAAAAGTTACACTCATCTCGACTGTCTTCCAATAGGAAAAACCACCATTCACTGACTGCTTCTTTCAACACATTCTAGACCCAAGCCTAAATGATATGCCTCCTTTAGTGCAGAGACATGAGTGCCCCTCACCCTCATCCTTGGGAATCAGGAGAAGTAGCTGATCAAATCGCTGAAAAAGGTAAATCTCACTGTCAAGTTTAACTCAAGCTGAGACACTGGATGTATCAGAAATGAAGTTCAAAACTTGCTCTAAAATTAATGAGTATCAACCACCATCTTAAGGCTCTTCCTCTCCAAGCCCTTGCCCTGTAAATCTCCCACAATCCTGTCAGTAAGCTTAGCCTGAAAATAAAATCCTCTCACTCCATCAAGAACTAGCTCCAAACTTAGAGTGTGTGCTGAAAATATTCATGATGAAATCATAATCCTATATTTATAGACTTTTGGATTGTGCATGAAATTCTGTTTCCCATGGTGTTTTTCAATGAAGGGGCCAGACGTGGAGAGCGGGCTCAGAGGATGCCCCAGGGAGCATTAGCCCCAAGGATGTGCTGTTTATCCTCACTTTGAACTGGATGGCCGTGTGACATCCTCCCTCCTTCCTGAGCCCTACCCACTGCCCAAGAGTTGGTCTCCTCCCCCACCCAATCCCAGATGGTCCCTGGTTGTCTTGTCATCCAGGAAGAGTGAACATGCCTAAGATTATCCCCCCTTCCTTCTGACCTTTCCTGTCCTCTAGACTTCCTCCCCGTTTTCACTGAGGGAGATGGTGTGGATCTTAATGGTTGGAATTTGATGGTTTTCTCCATGGCTGGGGGTCGAGGGCCCCATGCAGCAGCAGACCTGCAAAAAGCTTTTACTTCTCACCCGGGCTGTGTTGCAGGCTGATTGGTCTTTGGACACTGTAATCTTGGCAGATCCACGAGGCAGGGAAGAGAAAAACTTCCATTCACAGACCCCATCTGTCTTGGAGATCTTATAGAAGGTCTCTCCTGAGCTCACGGGGATGCGCACCAGGTTCTTGTGCTGCCCCTCCGAGGTGTGGCTGGGTGGGTGCAGGGTGTATCCCAGGGCCCGTTTGGAAGACTGCTTTTTGCGGAGACACTGGAATTTCAAGACATTCTGAAAGGCCTTTTTAAACTCTTGACTGGAACATGGGTATATAATAGGGTTGATGCAGCTGTTTAGGTATCCGAGCCAAAATGCTATTTTAAAAACTGTTTCAGAGGGCTTGAAATCAGGGAAGAAAGACCCTGGAAGGAAACACATAGATTCATACATATTATTTGCAAGCCAACAGGCCAACGGTCTAGGAAAACAAACCAAAAAAACACCCTTTTACATTATTTTTTAAAAGTTTCAAATGATTCCAAGTGCATTTGAGTTTTTCATATTTGACTGACTAGCCTGATGAATGTAATTCTTTGCACTATCTCCAAGAGCATTATCTTTGGCCCGCATGTGCAACATCAATAATGTGAGTAAGCCCAGTGGTTAGGGTCACACTGATAAACGTTCTCAGGGTTCTCAGTGATAAACATTCCCTCATGTCTGCTTGAAAGCTTTACATGATAAAAACTCGAAACTTAGGCTGGGACTACATATGCAAATTTTTTGCCTGAATTTTAAAATAACTTGGAATTCATTCAAATAACCCATATAAAAATGGGGTTATTTTAGTATTCCTTTTGTTCTTTAAAGCAACGTTACACAGACACGGCCTAAATAGTTATGAATTCCTTCTCTCCTGAATATTGGAATTGTATATTTTAATAAGAATTCAAAATTTATAAAATATTAGCTTGTTAACTTTTGGCCAGTGATTTTCAATTACACTGTAAATATAGTCACCTACCCAACTATGTTTAGACTTACACTTTTACGTTGGTGCAAATTCAGTAGAAACTGCACTTTGAATTTTGAGTTGTCATCTTTTCCTGGGCTAGTAATATGTGGTAGGATACTCTCATGATGCTGGGCAGTGACAGCAAGACGATTTTGCCTAACTGTAGGCTAATATAACTGTGATGAACCCATTTAAAGTAGGGTAGGCTAAGGTAAGTTAGGTGTGTTAAATGCATTTTTTTATTTATTATCTTTTCAATGCACAATAGGTTTATTGGGCTATAACTCCATTGTAAGTGGGGGAGTGTCCGTATTTTTCTTTGGTGATTCTTTTTGATATTATAATATCCTTTCTGACTCAACACACTCCAATGGCTGCCAAAATGCTTATAAAATGCTTGTCAACTGCTTGACATTCAGGGTTCTCCACAGAACTCGACCTAATCTAGCTTTTTAACATTAATACTTTTACTCTAACCAGACGCTATGAACTTGTCTCCAAGTTTGTAGCGAGTCTGGTTGCTCACTTTTTTTTTTTGTCCTCTTAAGTTGGGTCCCCATGTCTAAAATGCCCTTTCCCATCCTCTTTAGCTACCCAAGTCTTGTTCATTAGTTAACAAAGCAGGAATCAAGTTTCAGACCTCTTTAAATATTGTACCATAATTATCATATAGCCATTAGCAGCAGAATAACAAAACCACAAAACCTTAAAGTAGGAATAATCTAAGGCATTATCTTATTCAATTTACAAGTTAAGAACATGATGATTATCACCCACTTGATAGATATAGCACTAATACAGTGATGGATAAAGGGATCTAGAACTCCCAGTCCAATGTTCTTTATTCAATGCACAGCTTTTTTTTTTTGCTCCAGCTTAACCTTTATTTTATTTTAAAATATATTTTATTAATTTCAGAAAGGAAGGGAGAAGCATCCTATATAATAACAGGCTAATATGTAAATAGATTGAATAACTGAACAACTAGTTGCTATGACATGCACAGACCACCAAGGGGCACACATGGAACATGGCAGGCATTGGCCATGGTGAGATGGTGGAGCAGGAGAGCAGGGATGTCAGCCAAGGCAGGGTGCCAGTCGCTGTCATTGGGGTGAGCCTCTGGTGGTTACTAAAAATTCTTTGCTCCTATATGCCATAGTCCCACCTGGTGCTCATACCTGCTGCCAGTGCCAGCTCTACTCGCACCCACTACAGTGCTCGGTGCCAGCCCCGATTGTTTAGCCCCAACAGTGAGTAGGAGGGGAAGCTGCTGGCCCTGATTGCCTCTCAGGGCTTCTCTACCTCACCCTGCTCCTGAGGGGCAATCGGGGCCAGCAGACACCATTTGCACCCACTGATGGCGCCAGCCCTGCTTGCACCCACTGCTGACACTGGCCCAAATGGCTCTGCACCATAAGCAGGTACAATTGGGGCCGGCACCATCAGCACATGGGAGCAGTGGCAGCTGGAGTGGGGCTGCTGGCAGACAGAGGAGCAGGGGCCACAGCAGGAGGGGCTGAGACCCACCTCTGTGCCCACCACAGCCTCGCAGCTCACAGTTCCTTTCAAGGTGCATGAAATTGTGCATTGGGCCCCTAGAAAATGATAAGAGAAAATCATTGGTTGGCTGCCTTCTGCACATGCCCAACTGGGAATCAAACCCAAAACCCAGGCACATGCCTTGACTAGGAATCAAATGGGTGACCTTCTGATTCATGGGCTGATGCTCAACCACTGATCCACACTGGCTGGGCAAGACCTTACTTTTATATCTTTCTTTTTCTCTCTACTCTATGGACCTTTTTAGAGGCATGACAAAATGATGGGTGTCCTTATTCTAACAAAAAATGCCCTAAAATTTAGTAGAGGATTTCATCAATATAAACAAAGAGTTCATTAAATATTGCAAAAGAATCCCAAAATGATACAGTGATAAATGGGAGCATGTATTCTCTCGGAGACACACTCCTTGCTAAGTTCAGTGTGTCTCAAATAAATTAAAACACACACACCCAGAATGGTCGTAAAGTACTATTCTTTAGCTCCAAAGTTTTTAACGTTTTCTTATAATTATACTAGGATTTATTTATATTGAGTGCCTGGTTTGAGCCAGGCCTGTGCTAAACACTTTACATACAATTTTGTCATCGTTAGCAACATCCTCACTTTACAAATGAGTAAACAGTGGTTTAATGAGGTTCAATAACTTAATGTCACACGGGCAGATGGTTGCTGGTAGAGGTGGGATTTAAAATTGGACAATTGAATTTCAGGCCTGTGTCCCTTTATGAAATCTCAAAATAGATTTGAATAATACACCTCTTGGGAAAGAAGATGTTGAATAGAGAGTGATGAAGTATATAGTTGAGGGAAGCTAAATTGGAAAGATGTTTTTTCTTTTTTTTTTTAAATTTGTATTGGTTTCAGCCATACAGTGTAATGGTTAGACAATCGTATACTTTACAAAGTGATTCCCCTAATATTTCAAGTTCCCAATTGACCCCATGCATATTTATTATAGAAACAATAATTTATTACAAAAACGTGAAAAACAGGCTCATATCAGGCAGGATGATTGAGGAACCCTGGGAGATGGCCAGGAGGGAAGAGGGCAGCTAGAAGGGAGGGAACACATGATTTTGGGTTAGGTTCAGGGAAGACATCCTAATGTCCATCCTGGCAATTAATATCTGAGCTGGAGGGAAAGAAGGGCTTGGAGGACATAGCCAAAGGGCTGTTGTCCTGAGCTCAGCACAGGTACACATGCAATACTCTACAGCCCACTGACAGCAAGTTACACTGGGTAGGTATGGCATTTGTTCTATTTGTGCAAAGAGCACAGCATGGTCCAGAGCTCCCATGCTCCTTGGTAATATGAGAGCTGCACATATGCACATCTAGATCCTGAGAGGCAATGTCAATGGTCATCTTGTCATCTCCAAGGGGAAGAGACAGAAAGTCAAGAAAGTGATTGAAGCCATGAGGAAAAGCGATTGAAACCAGTAATATATTAAGGGAACCTCATCATAGTGAGACCTGCCAAGTTGTGTGTTGTACATTGACTTTTTGTTCTTGATAAGATCAAGGTTAAGCACATCACCTTGTCATTGAAGGCCATCCATCATTTGGTTTCACCAGCCTTATACAAACTTGTCACTCACCTGACAAGTTACCTGCTCAGCACCTTCTCTGAGATAGGCACTTTTGTAAATACTAGAGAAAGGATGGTCAGGAAAATGCAAGGTTCTTGGCCTGGGAGTTTTCACTTTATGAGTATTTCCAAGAAATTTCTATTAAACTGAATTGTAAATTTCCAACACCAAAGCTTTCTTCTTGCCATGGCAGACTTTTCACTGTAACTTTGTTAATCCACTAAGGTGATTATGGCCTCAGCTCCTGTGGTTCTCTGCTTTACTCTCCTGCTCCTCTCTCAGTGACTTGTCCTTTTCCCTTATATCAATTCAAACTTAAATCCACTCAGGTTCTCAATTTTCAGATTTGTGTTTAAAATCCAGCTCATCCATGAACTCCTTTCATCATTACTGTCTGTTTTTATACTATTTACTCTAAGCATTTAACTTTAGTTACTTTTTTGTAATAGAGATCACCATCTTCTATGCTTGTGTTTTTTCTTGAATATAAACTCTTTTAAGTCAGAGATTTTTGTATTTTTATTTCACTGATGTATCCTCAGTACCTACTACAGAAGAACCACACAAATACTGTTGAATGAATAATATGTTCAATACTTATGATTTTAATCTCTTTAAAGACAATCTATTTCTTATCCTTTATTTCTTTCTCCTTCAGTGATGAACAATTCTCAATAAATGTTTATTAAGTCAATAGATGACATTTGATGAGGAAAGAAAAGGATATTTTGAATAAAACTCCTGCTTCAACTACTTATAGCTGGAAATACACTCTTAAATGGAGGAGAGCCTGTCTAGACTCACATTCCAACATTTTATCTTCTCGGTCTTCAAGACATTCTTATTTACATAAAAACAAAATAATTATCCAATAATTTTTTATAGTTAAGTCATAGGCACTTTATCAAAGTATTACTTCCAGTACTTATAAAGACATTTTATAGGGTCTTGTAGGAAAGGCTGCTGCCTGTAATTAAGGCACGATAGTCATCAGCCTCCTCTCATATTTGTGGGATGTGCATTCAAGGCCAAACACCACAAATTTGAAATAATGAAATAAACAACCAAAATAAGTCACCCTGGGAAGAAGCAGAGGAAGTTTTCAGGATGATGTCCCTTCACATTCAGCATAAAGGGTAAGACAAGTTCCAGTCCAGAGACTTGCTGGCAAAGACATGGGTAAATTGTCTGAGGGTTTTGTAGTGAGAAGTGAATAGGGAGCAGGCAGATGAACTTTTGGTTCTGTACTTCTGTAAAGATGCCAAATCTGAGTTTCCTGGACAATCCCTACTTTGCAATAACATACCAGGTCTCTCACTGGCCACCAGGTCAAGGCATGTCCCTTAACACTGTAGCCATCCATCATCTAGCTCTGTTTAAGGCAGACATTGAAAAACCCTTTGTTGTACACTCTTGCATATACCTCTTCCCTGTCTGGGTTAAGCCAGGGACAGAGACTGTCTATGGTCCCTTCCTACTTCTCTGCAGCCTTAAGCTCAAGCTGGACCAGACCAACAGAGTGCTTGACCACCACCCAAAGTGAATAGTACTCAAAATGACATAACATATGTACATAGACATTTTATAGATTATTTTCAAAATATAAGGTATCTTTTGGAAGCTATAATATGGCTTCTAAATACAATTGGGCAAATGCATTTTAAGATGCAGAAAGGGAAGAGAATCCAAGATGGCGGCATAGGTAAACACCTATACTGCTCCCTCGCACAACAATTTCAAAACTACAACTAAAAGACAGAACGGACATCATCCAGAACCACACGAAAGCTGGCTGAGTGGAAGTTCTACAACTAGAGGGAAAGAGAGGGGCTCGCGGAGACCCAGAGGAGCTGCAAAAAGCTGAGGTACGGAGACGTGCGCTGAGAGAGCGGGTGCCGGAATACCTGGCTGGCTTTCTCTGGCGGGAGGGAAACGGAGACTCCCAACGGCATTGAACCCCTTATCTTACGACACTAAACCCCAGATCCAGCCGAAACTCATACGGGGGAGCTTGGACTGTGAAAAGGGAGAAGTGCACGGAAATTTAGGGGAGTTGCAAAGGATTGGAGGTCCGGTCGCGCACGGCACCACTCGGAAGACGGATTGCTGATTGTGCCGCTGGCTTTCGCGAGTGGGCGGGAAACAGACCCTCCCAACTGCGCCGCTTCTGAGTCCACTGGGCCCCTGTTTTGGGCGAAACCCTGGGGACCTAGACTCGTGTGGTCCTGGTTCGCAGGGGAGCCGGAAAGGCAGCGGTCAGAGGCGCTGCGGGTGCGCGAGCGCACAAGGACCTCTCCAGCCATTACCCAGTCACGTGAGACTCGGGGCCGTGGAGGGCGGGGCCGACGGGAAGGCAAGGTGGTCCCTTAAGCCCTGAGACTCCACCCTCCCAAGCTCAGCAGAGGCTTCTGCGGCTGAATCCAGCACAGAAGTTTCCCCGGCACAGTGAAAATGCCGAGACAAGGGAAGGGATTACAAGCAAAAGAAATGGAGGAAAAAAAACGACTGCATATAGAGTTCAAAACCACGCTTATAAGGTTTTGCAAGAATATGCTAGAAAAGATGGATAAATTTAGTGAGACCCAAGAGAAGATGATAAAGACACTGACTGAAATGAAAACTATTATGCAGAGTACTAACAGCAGACTAGAGAAAGGCAAGGATCAAGTCAAAAATTTGAAATATAAAGAAGCAGAAAACATTCAACTGGAAAAGCAAGAAGAGAAAAGAATCCAAAAATGTGAAGATAATGTAAGGAGCCTCTGGGACAGCTTCAAGCGTACCAACATCAGAATTGTGGGGGTGCCAGAAGAAGAGAGAGAGCAAGATACTGAAAACCTGTTTAAAGAAATAATGACTGAAAACTTCCCACATCTGGTAAAAGAAATAGACTTACAAGTCGAGGAAGCACACAGAACCCCAAAGAAAAGGAACCCAAAGAGGACTACACCAAGACACATCATAATTAAAATGCCAAGAGCAAAAGACAAAGAGAGAATATTAAAAGCAGCAAGAGAAAAACAGTTTATTACCTACAAGGGAGCACCCATACGACTGTCAGCTGATTTCTCAACAGAAACGATGCAGGCCAGACGGGAGTGGCAAGAAATATTCAACGTGATGAACAACAAGAACCTACAACCAAGAATAATCTATCCAGCAAAGCTATCATTCAGAATTGAAGGGCAGATAAAGACCTTCACAGAGAAGAAAAAGCTAAAGGAGTTAATCAACTCCAAACCAGTATTATATGAAATGCTGAAAGGTACCCTTTTAGAAGAGGAAGAAGAAAAAGGTAAAAGACAAAAAATTATGAACAACAAATACACATCTGTCAACAAGTGAATCTAAAAATTAAGTGAATTAAAAATCTGATCAACAGAATAAACTGGTGAATATAATAGAATCAGGAGCACAGAAAGGGAGTAGACTGATAATTCTCAGGAGGACAAAAATCATAAAGCATCAAACAGACTGTGAAATTATAGCAGAAAGATTAAAGTTAGGTGAGGTAAATAAGTGATCAATCAAAGGACTTGTATGCATGCTTATAAACATAACCAATGATCACAGACACTGGGGGGTCGGGGTACGCCTGGGAGGGAGGGGGGCAATGGGGAGATATGTATAAAAAATTAATAAAAATTAAAAAAAAAAGATGCAGAAAGGGATTGGGGAAATTTACTCCCTACTTTTTTGACACTGTTTTGATTACATACATCTTTTTTTTTAAAAATAACTGATCATGCATCCATCTTTTATAATAAATGCAATATTGATAAATCTCCATTTCACCTCAGGAGATATCTTTATTCTTTTCAAAATTAACCAAGCCTTTTGCTGTTTCAACTGAAAACTGACTGATACTCTAAGGGCAAATATAGAGGTCAGGAAAGCTCATCCATTTCCACAGCTTAAGTTTCCTTTTTTGACTTAATGACTCTCAAATCTCTATCCATAGAACATGTCTGGCTCCTGAGCTTTGGTCCACATACACAACTATTACCAAATCATTTCATCCTTAACATAATCAAACTGAACTCATTGACTCCCACAAACCTACTCTTGCTTCTCTTCTTCATCATCAGTAGATGTAACCCTTTCCTCTAAGTTGTCTCAGTCAGAAAAAACACTGTCCTCAACCCTCACTCTCCCACTACCTCCAATCACTCAGTCAAGATCACTAAACCTTCATTCTCTTTATCACCATCCATCCTAGTTCAGGCCTCCATCATCTCTAACTAAGATCCTGTATTAGCTTACTAACCGGGCTTCCTGCTTCTAGTCTTTCCAACCTAGTGCCCACGCCATAGCCATAGAGATTCTGAGAAAATAAACCTGATTATATCAGCCTTAATTAAATTATTTCAATGACTCTTCACTGAATTCAAGATCAAGTACACATTCTGTACTAGGACTTATTAGGTCCACAGGTCTGGAAGACTGACAATACACTTAGATATGTAACTAGTTAGTAGAGTATGGTGATCTAAGTGCTCATGCAAAGGCTGGTTAGTATTATAGGAAAGTGGAAAATTGTAACCCCTAGGAATTGAACATTTGTATAATTGTTAACTGATACAGTGTCTTTAGTTCACTAGGATGTGGGTTAGGGTTATAGTGTTTAATGTGTCATAGTTTAACCTTAAAGAATAAACATATGGCTTCCAGAAGGCAGCATGTCCACTAAAAAGCCTTCCCAAGGGCAAATAGGAACCATTCATAAATTTCCTACTGTTCTAGTGGTAGTGATGATAATGGTTCAGAAAGTTTTGCCAAACCTGAAAGGCCTGAGTCAGAAATAAAGATACCTGAAGGATAAACATGGAAAGTGGTAAAGAAAAACCAAAGAAAGAGACGAGTGCATTAGAGGCTGCCTGAAAAGAACCAATTCTTGGTGCACGGTGTGATTTTGTGTTTTTCTAAGGAAAGGTTGTCCCCCACTGTTGTGATTCACAGCAGCGCTGTTTCCTGGATATGCTGTTGGGAACAGAAGCCTCCTCAGCAACTCCAGTAGCGCTGTGCTCATTCACCAGGCCAGGGTTCAAAACAGCAGACTTTTACCTGGCTTTAGTTATCTATCATCTCTTTCTTTCACTCACAGGAAAATTTCCATGGGAAGATGATAAAGCTATGCCAGTTTATCAAAATGAAAATAATGACATTCATTTTTTATTTGTCTATTCCAATTCTCAAGATAGGTGTCAGAGTCAGTAGGTGGCTGACTTAGGAACATGTTCAAACTTGGGGGCTCCGACAAGTTTCTATTCTAATTTTTAGAAGGCTTAGTTTAAAAAGAATAACTGAAGAGGGAGGCTGCTTGGGGCAGAAAGACCAGCTAGGAGACTGACAAATTGGTCCAGCTTAGAATTCTGGCCAAAGATTAAAAGCTGTAGGAAGACAGATTGGGCTGCCCTGAAAGCTGGTCTCACATAAATGAGATAGGATGGATAACCACTCAAAGAGGTTTCACATTGGGGATTCAAGCAACATAAGACATCCTATTAAAAATATTCTTGAAAGTGCAAGTAGCTCTGACATTTTAGAACTTCCTGAAAAAGCAAACAGTATTGGTGGAGAAAGGATTGATTATTCTGGATATCTTGTTTCCTTTTTAATATTGCAGTAAACAAACACACTATGATAAAGTCTTCTGGATCTAATGATCAATTACCAGGAAATACAAAGAGGAAAGGAACATATAAAATGACACCCAATGGATGAAGTCAGCAAAATCCAGTCTATGGAAAACTGTTCAAATAAAAAAAAAATTCAAGAAAAAGGAAAAAATAAAAGAGATGGAGAATGTGTAGTATAAAAAAATACTTAAGACTAACCATAGATTTCAGTTCAAACAAAAAGTTTTTTTTTCTTTCTTTTTTTAAAATTAAATCTTTATTATTCAGATTATTACATTTGTTTTACTTTTTTCCCCTCCATAGCACCCCTCCACCTAGCTCCCACTCTTCCCTCCCTCCTGTTGACCTCATCCATAGGTGTATGATTTTTGTCCAGTCTCTCCCTGTATACCCCTCACCCTTTTCCCCCTGAGAATTATCAGTCCACTCCCTTTCAATGCTCCTGATTCTAGTATATTCACCAGTTTATTCTGTTGATCAAATTTTTAATTCACTTAATTTTTAGATTCACTTGTTGATAGATACGTATTTGTTGTTCATAATTTTTTGACTTTAATCTTTTTCTTCTTCCTCTTCTTAAAGAGTACCTTTCAGCATTTCATATAATACTGGTTTGGAGTTGATGAACTCCTTTAGCTTTTTCTTATCTGTGAAGCTCTTTATCTGCCCTTCAATTCTGAATGATAGCTTTGCTGGATAGATTATTCTTGGTTGTAGGTTCTTGCTATTCATCACGTTGAATATTTCTTGCCACTCCCGTCTGGCCTGCATCGTTTCTGTTGAGAAATCAGCTGACAGTCGTATGGGTGCTCCCTTGTAGGTAATGAACTGTTTTTCTCTTGCTGCTTTTAATATTCTCTCTTTGTCTTTTGCTCTTGGTATTTTAATGATGATGTGTCTTGGTGTGGTCCTCTTTGGATTCCTTTTATATGGGGTTCTGTGTGCTTCCTGGATGTGTAAGTCTATTTCTTTCACCAGATGTGGGAAGTTATCAGTCATTATTTCTTTAAATAGGTTTTCAGTATCTTGCTCTCTCTCTTCTGGCACTCCCACAATTCTGATGTTGGTACGTTTGAAGCTGTCCCAGAGTCTCCTTACATTATCTTCACATTTTTGGATTCTTTTCTCTTCTTGCTTTTCCAGTTGAGTGTTTTCTGTTTCTTTATATTTCAAATTTTTGACTTGATTCTTGCCTTTCTTTAGTCTGCTGTTAGGACTCTGTATAATATTTTTTATTTCAGTCAGTGAATGTTTAATTTTTAGTTGGTCTTTTTTCATCTTTAGTTGGACCTTTACCATCTCTAGTTGGCTCTTTTGCATCTCTAGTATGTCCTTTTTCATCTCCTCTTGGGACTTGATAAATTTATCCATCTTTTCTAGCATATTCTTGAAAAACCTTATAAGCGTGGTTTTGAACTCTATATCCAGTCGTTTTTTTTCCTCCATTTCTTTTGTTTGTACTCCCTTCCCTTGTCTCGGCATTTTCCCTATGTTGGGGAAACTTCTGTGTTGAATTCAGCCTTATGAAACCAGGCGTGCAAAGCCGCAGAAGCCTCTGTTGAGCTTGGGAGGGGTGGAGTCTCAGGGCTTAAGGGACCGCCTTGCCTTCCAGTCGGCCCCGCCCTCCACGGCCCCTGAGTCTCACATGACTGGGTAATGGCTGGAGCGGTCCTTGTGCGTGCGCGCCTGCAGTGCCTCTAACCGCTGCCTTTCCAGCTCCCCTGTGCACCAGGACCACACGAGTCTAGGTCCCCAGGGTTTCACCCAAAACTGGGGCTTAGTAGAGTCAGAAGTGGCACAGTTGGGAGGGCGCGCCGCCACCAGCCCTCTGATCTTTTGCGACTCCCCTAAGTTTCCGTGCACCTCTCCCTTTTCACAGTCCAAACTCCCCCCGTATGAGTTTTGGCTGGATCTGGGGTTTAGTGTCGTAAGAGAAGGGGTTCAATGCCGTTGGGAGTCTCCGTTTCCCTCCCGCCAGAGAAAGCCAGCCAGGTTCTCCGGCACCCGCTCTCTCCGCGTGCGCGTCTCCGTACCTCAGCTTTTTGCAGCTCCTCTGGGTCACCGTGAGCCCCTCTCTTTCCTTCTAGCTGTAGAACTTACACTCAGCCAGCTTTTCTGTGGTTATGGATGATGTCCGTTCTGTCTTTTAGTTGTAGTTTTTAAATTGTTGTGCGAGGCAGCAGTGTAGGTGTTTACCTATGCCGCCATCTTGGATTCCCCAAACAAAAAGTTTCTAAAGTATTATTTAAAAAGAACACACGAAGAAATGTGGACACTGGATATTTGATAATAAGATATTACTACTGGCTTTGCCTTTAAGATAATAATGGTATTATGGTGATGATTTTCAAAAAAGGGTATTGTTTAGAGGCACATAGTGAAGTAGTTACAATGAAGTGATGTCTAGAATAAGCTTCCTAAGGCTCTGCATAGAGTGGAGAACTTAAATGAGAAAAAGCTGCTCACATATTTATAATTGTTCAAATTAGGTGATAGGTATAGAAGCTTCATTACACTATACTCTTGTGTATCTCTGATAATTTTCATAATAAACTTTTTGAATTTTTAAAAAAGAATAAAAGTATAGAACTAAAAATAATTTATTGTTACCTGATTATTTGTGCTTTTATCTGCATTTCTAAGTTTCTTAAAACTCTTTTAGGTGAGTTTGTGCTTTGATTCATCTGACTGGAAGACTGAATGCATTTGAGACTATGGCGAAACAAAGAGGTGAGACTTTGTTCTGACCTCCTAGATCCATTTTGAACCAAAACTGTAGAGATGAACCAGTGGTTCACAGCATAGAATGACACAGAAATGTCTGAGGAAACAGTCATAGAGGCAGGGAAGCATTTATGGAGGACAGAATTGCTGACAAATATGCCCCTACGTGGCCTCAGAGAGTAGATAACACATGGACCTATGAGACAAGGGCAGGGAGGGCGTTTGGACTGAAGGGAACCAGGCAAAGGAAGATCACAATGAACTGGGTGGAAACATGACACAGTGAAAAATGGTGGGCTGAGGTGACAGAGGCCTTGGAGAGCAGGCAAAGGCATTTAATTTGATACAACGATAATCCAGCAGCCTCTACACTTATGATCACAGAAAATTATTGGATAGTCATGTTTTTAAGGCAGATATGTTCAGCATATATTGAAGAAGTATATTCACTCATGGAGAAATATTTATAGAGAAGAGACAAGAATCAAGTGTGAAATAGAGTCATAGTAGAGTATCAGCTCTCAAAGGTCTCTTGGAAAATACATACATAATAATATCAGGCCATTATTTGCCTTTTTACTCTCTTCCTTTTGTAAGTTCCCAGAGACACCACATGTTACTGTGACAGACTGAATGCAGAAGCAGCTATGAAGATCCAATTGTCTTTTATAGCTAGAAGTAAAAGAGATTGCAAAAATGTAAATAACGTTTCTCTTTTTACTATTTCTTTTCAGTTTGAAAAAGATAAATTTTTTGACACAAAAATATATTAATTAGATAAATGAAATGGGTTTATTTTGTTATTTTCAAAGAATTAAGTATTTTAAAAATACTTCCGTTTTCATTTCTAACATGGTAACATCAACAGATCTAATTTATGGTATGAAAAGCTCTTTAAGGATCTCGATAATTTTTAAGAGTGTAAGAGAGGCTGGCAACCAAAAAACCTGAGAAATGCTCATTAATAATATGGAGAAAATGGGATTCGAGGGGAATTTCAAGGAGGAAGTGGTTAGACACGGTGATTAGGTCAAAAAATAATCACCAAGGCACTCTCTATGTCCAAGGTGCTGAAATAAAGCAGGAGTGATCAAACCTGTCTCCAGGCTGTCAAGCTGACGGCTGTTTGATTCAAAGCCAGACACACATTGTTATCTGCATTGACAAGAAAGTCGGTTTTGAACACCTTCTAGCGATGCTCCAAATTATCTATTCTTCTAGCTGAGTGGGTGGGCAAAGTTTTGAACCTCTCACCTTCAAAAAAGCATAGCTTTATTAACTCATGTAGCAAGAATGACTCCTAATATATGAAGCAGATCCAAAAATACGTATTCCTTTTGCTTACACAAGTTATAAACATTGCCAACTCTGACCTAGCTTCTGCTTTTTACTTCTGATCTAAGGACATTTTTCATTCCCAGATTATTTCTCCAGATAGAGCTAACAATTCAATTATCTTGATATGCGGTTTAATGCATGTATAGAGAAAGTCAACTCATTTGACTACCTGCTGTCTAATGAAAATTAAAGCCAGGACAGTATCTGCCTGCGAAAAAAAGGCACAAAGCTTATAAAACATTTTAAAGTTTACAAAAAGAAGATATTTGGGGGGTTGTGTAGATACCATTCTTCAATACTCAAAGGAAAAGTTACTTTTTGAAGAAACTTTTCCAAAACACTACTCATCCACCACCACCCTCATGTCAAAATTAAACACTCCCCTTGCACTCCTCTGAGCACTCTGATTTTCATCTAATGGAATTTATAAACCCATGGCACATGAAATTTGTTATACATCTCTCTACTTTACCTCCCTGCCCAAGGAGATCTTTCAGAGAAGGTATTTTACTCATATTTGGTTCCTGACAATGCCTGACAGGATGCCAAGTTTTAATTATTGAATTCAATTCATTAAAAAAAATTCCCTAGAGTTATCTATATTGAATTTGTTAATTTAATGTATGTAGTTGTTCGAAAGTTTATTATTGGGTTCCAACCAGACATAGTAATACGTATCAGCATAGTATCCTGACATGAAAAATGGTAGAATTGGACATAGTATATGGAGGACCTGTTTTTAGGCATTTAGGTTTTCATCCTTAAGAGAAGAGATACAGATGTCTTCCATTTTACCCTGGCTTTATCCCTTAAGGCATTTGCTAAGCTGTGACACAGGGAAGTGAAGCTCACACAGAGAGCATCTCTAGATCAGCGGTTCTCAACCTGTGGGTCGTGACCGCTTTGGGGGTCAAACGACCCTTTCACAGAGGTCGCCTAAGACCATCAGAAAATGCAGATATTTACATCACGATGCATAACAGTAGCAAAATTTCATGGTTGGGGGTCACCACCACATGAGGAACTGTATGCAAGGGTCGCAGCCTTAGGAAGGTTGAGAACCACTGCTCTAGATGGAGAAAACAGAGGCTGATGCTCGGGGACACTAAGATGAATAAATCTGTGAGGCAGGGTCCAGAAAGGAGAAAGCTGTACAGGGAAGTCCCAGCAACAGCAGATGGGTTCCCTTGAATCTATGGCCAAATATTTAGCGGTAGGAGCAGAGGGTAGGTATGTATAAGAAGACCTGGCAGTATATTCAGAACAATTTGATTCTGTTGAGGTTGCTTTTGGGATTTGTCATTGTTTCTAGGGCTAGAGTAGCCCTGCTCCCAAGTTATGTTTCTCTGAGATCTCACCTGAGCCTAGAATATGGAGAAGGTCTCCATTCTAGCTGGTTTTTCACCTTTAATATATTTGCACACATGTGATCTCTGAATCTCTGGTGAGCCTAGGGATAATAAGTGAATATTTTGAACTTTATGTCAATAAATTCAACAACCTGGATGAAATTGATAAATTCCTTGAAATGCACAAACCTGGTGCATAAAGAAACAGGATATTTGGATATATCTATCCACTGAGCCAAATCAGTGAGGGCATACTTTGTTCTTTTCTATATCTTCTCTTTATCTCCTTATTATGTTTATGCTTTCCATACTAATATGCAAATCAACTGAACTACAGTGTCGCTATGATGCACACTGACCACCAGGGTGCAGACACTCAATGCAGGAGCTACTCCCTGGTGGTCAGTGCACTTTCACAAGGAGAGTGCTGCTCAGCCAGAAGCCAGGTTCATGGCTGGCGAGCACAGTGGAGGTGGTGGGAACCTCTCCTGCCTCCATGGCAGTGCTGACCCTTTAGGGGATGTCCAACTGCCATGGGGAGAGGGCCTAAGCCGGCAGGTGGACAACCCCCCAAGGTGTTCCAGACTGCTTGAGAGTACAGGCCGAGCTGAAGGGACCTCCTCCCTCTCTCCATGCACAAATGTTGTACACTGGGCCTCTACTATTTATAATAACTGTCTAAAATTCTTATCTATTTTTGATCATTATTGGACTTTTTTAGTCTATTTTTATTTCCTGATTTTGATTCCCACTTTCCTGCTTCACCCACTTTGCAAGTGTCTAAATTTTTTGTTCTTCTTTTAAAGAGCAGCTTTACTTGGAAGACAGTTAAATTGCCTGCAGAACAGCTTTCAAGACTTGAATGTAAGCTCTGTTGGTATGGACTTATAGTGGCCTTTAATCTAGGGCTATTTAGCCTTAATATCAAGGCTTGGTCCTCTGGGGTCTCCATTAACTGTACCAGATGTTCAAAAAGGTGTCATTACTGTGTGGAACCAGAATTCTACCATCACTCAATTCTTTGTTAGTGCTGGGACTTGTTTAGCCTATAGCTTCCTCGTAGTTTGTTCTGTTTTCAATAATTGTTCTTTGACCAACCACTTGAAATCTCATTCTAAGTATGTAGGAAACAGTATTCAGCTAGAGAATCAATGAGACCCAATGCAGATACTTGGGGCTCTTTACCTGGCAATGCTCTTCTCCCTGATACACTGTCCAGCCATTGCAGTCTCCCTTAAACCCAATTTGTTTCCCCAACTCAGTGAGACTACCATGCTGTTTAGGATCCCCTTCCATGTACTATGTATGACCTAGAAAGTTTCTCCAGGCAGAAAATCAGGGTCATACATATTAGGGCTCTTTCCCTTTGTTTCTCTTCTCTCAGAGATCAAAATTCTGCATTGCCAGTTGTCCAATGTTTGCAAATAGATGTTTCATAGACTGTGTCCAGTTCTTTCTTTATTTACAGTGAAGAAGGGCACCCAGGACCCAGGCTTCCCTTGCAGTCCTGGCTTCATCTGGAAGGACTGGTCTAATTAGTATATTACCCTTTTCTTATTATAGATATGCATAACCCATGGATATAGACAATAGTGTGGTGAAAGCTTGGGAAGGGGGCAGGAATGGGGAAAATGGAGCATCTATAATACTTTCAATAATAAAGATAACTTTTTTTTACGCCAAAACCGGTTTGGCTCAGTGGATAGAGCATTGGCCTGCGGACTGAAAGGTTCCAGGTTCAATTCCGGACAAGGGCATGTATCTTGGTTGTGGGCACATCCCCAGTAGGAGGTGTGCAGGAGGCAGCTGACCTATGTCTCTCTCTCATTGATGTTTCTAACTCTCTCGTCCTCTCTGTAAAAAAATCAATTAAAATATATTTTAAAAAATAAAGATAACTTTTTTAAAAAAGATAAAATATTGTGAATATTTTGCACAGTGACAGGATTACTAGAATTAGTGAGGTGATCACATTGTAAGGTATATAAATGTTAAGTCACTATTTGGTACACTTAAAACTAATAATGTGTTGTACAGTGACTATAATAGTTAAATTTTTAAAAAACTGAGGAGGAGCCGAGACTGGTTTGGCTCAATGGATACAGCGTCGGCCTGCAGACTGAAAGGTCCCAGGTTTGGTTCCGGTCAGGGGCATGTACTTTGCTTGCAGGCACATCTCCAGTAGGAGGCGTGCAGGAGGCGACTGATCCGATGTCTTTCTCTCATCGATGTTTCTGACTTTCTATCCCTCTCCCTTCCTCTCTGTAAAAAATCAATAAAATATAATTTTTAAAAAAAACTGAGGAGGAGAAAATACTTTCAAACTCATTTTGACATCAGACTTTTTGTTGAAATCAACAAACTATTTTTAAATATACATGGGAATAAAAAGGATCTAGAATAAACCAAGGAATCTTTAAAAGAACAAAGGATGAAGACTCATCTTACTGGATTCAAGACTGTAGTAAGTTAGAAAAATTAAGATAATTTGGTATTAGCAAAATATTAGGTATGTATACCAATGACACATGATAGTCCAGAAAAAGACCTTCATATATGTTGTCCTTTGACTTTTAACAAAGATGCCAGACATTATGTGGTAGGCAGAACAACAGCCTCCAGAAGATGTCTAGGACCTAATTTCAGAAATCTATGGAATATGCTACCTTATGGGGCAAGAGAAACTTTGCAGTTAAGAACTTTGAGATGGGAAGATATCCAATATAATCAGAGGGGTTCTGATAAGAGAAAGAGAGAGGCAGGCATGTCAGAGAGGGAGCTGTAACAATTGAAGTAGAGGCCAGAACGATGTGAGTGAAAGGGGGCCATGAGTCAAGGCAGGCAAGGGGGGTCTCTAAAAGGCAAGGGATAGCTTCACCTCTGGAACCTTAATAAGGAACACAGACATCCCTCCTGACACCTTGATTTTAGGGCTGTAAGATCCATTTTGAACTTCTGATCCCCAGAACTATAAGACCATAAATCTGTGTTGTTTCAAGATACTAAGTGTGCAGTAATTTGATATAGCAGCAATGGAAAACTAATACATATCCAGTGAGGAATGTTTCAATAATGTTTCTGGATCCTGATTATCCATATGGAGAAAAATATACATTATTCCTTATCTCATATCAGACCAAAAATTAACTCATAATGGATCAGAGGTCTAAATGTAAAAACTAAATTTATGAAATTTCTAGAAGAAAACATAGAAAAAAAAATCTTGGTGACTTTGAGGTAGGCAAAGGTTACTTAAATAGAACATCAAAACTAGGAGACATATGCCAGGATGGTGTGGTTCAGTGGTTAGGCATCTACCAGGAAGTCATGATTCAATTCCCAGTCAGGGCATATGCCCAGGCTGGGGGCTCAATATCCAGTGTGGGGTCTGCAGGAGATAGCTGATCAATGATTCTCTCTCATAATTGATGTTTCTTTCTCTCTCTCCCTCTCCCTTCCTTTCTGAAGTCAATAAAAATGTTTAAAAAATCACAATAATAAAAAAGTATGAGATATAATTCAAAAAATGGATAAATTAAACTTTATCAAAATTTTAAAATGTTGGATTTTAGAAGATACTATTCTATCTAATAAAAGAGTAATATTATAATTGACTATTACTCCAACACACAAGATGGCTGCCCCCATGTGGGCACAAGATGTCTGCCACAAGATGGCCAGCAAGGGAGGGCAGTTGTGGGTAATCAGTTCAGCAGCGGAGGGCAGTTGGGAGAGACCAGACCTGCAAGGGAGGGCATTTGGGGGTAACCAGGTCATCTGGGGAGGGCAATTAAGGGCATCGGGCCAGCAGGGGAGCAAATAGGTGTCAATCAGGCTGGCAGGGGAGTGGTTAGGAGATGATCAGGCTGGCAGGCAGATATGGTTAGGGGCAATCAGGCATGCAGGCGGGTGAGCGGTTGGGAGCCAGCAGTCCTAGATTGTGAGAGGGATGTCCCAGATTGGAGAAGGTGCAGGCTGGGCTGAGGGACACATACAACCCCTGCCCCTGTGCACGAGTTTCATGCACTGGGCCTCTAGTCTATTTATCTAAAAGCCTAAGCAATGGTCTGACTGCCTGGTGGGTATGATAAGTACTGACCACCAGAGGGCAGACACTCACTGCAGGGGCTGCCAAGCTGTGGTGATGAGGTAGCAGGGTTTCTCTGGTGATGCACCCTGGATTCAGAGAAGAGGGATCCCTATTCTCTGAGAGGTTATGTTGTTGCTGGGGCATTGTTAACCCCAAATCTGGTTTCCTACACACTTGCATTTGCATTCCACATCCTGTACAACAGAAACTTTGCTAAGTGCCTTCTCGCACTCCAGAACCCCTTGAGGAATATTGGGGAGCAGGTTTTGGCCTGGTCCCCACAGGCCAAGCAGAGGGATCCCACCTACTGGAGGGACTCTGCTCACTTCACAGATGCCCAAGTCACAGCAACACTCCCTCCCCCCTTCCAGGTGCCATCAGATGGGGAGGAATGGCAGGAGGTTGGCTCCAGGACATGTCTGGCTGTCTTGCCCAGTCCCACTAGCCACCTTCTAATTAATTTCCTTTCAATGTGCATGAATCCACGCACCAGGCCACTAGTTAAAAATAAAAAGAGAGGACACAGACTGGGAGAAAATATTTGCAAACGTAAGTATGTATGTATATGTGTGTGTGTGTGTGTGTGTGTGTGTGTGTGTGTGTGTATGTGTGCGTGTGTATGTGTGTGTGTGTATCAGAATAAATATACGTGTCTAAAATATACAAATAAATCTTATAACTCAATAATAAGATAATATACATCACAATAAAAATGTGCAAAAAATTTGAAGATACACTTCATCACAAAAGAAATGGCAAATAAGCACATTAAAAGATAATACACATTATTAATTATTAGGGAAATACTAAGTAAAATCATAATGAGATACCACTGCACAATCATTACAATGGATAAACTAAAAACAAAACAAAACGGATCATAGCATGTGCTGGTGAAGCAATAGGAAATTGCTTTACCATCACTATTGGTGAGAATGCAAAATGGTGCAATCACTTTGCAAAAGTATATTTTGAGAGTTAAAAATTTAAAACACCTACCTATCATATGAGTCAGTCATTTCTTTCCTAGTTATTTCCCCATGAGAAATAAAAATATGTGTCCACACAAAGGCTTATATATGAATGAGCAAAGCAACGTTAGTTATAATAGTCTCAAACCAATTGTTCATCAGGAGGTGAAAGTATAAACAAATTATAATACAATAAACTGTCGATTTTATGGACCTCAATTTAATGAACTTCAAATTTAACAGACAAAATTTCTGGTCTGTATGTCATATGTGAAAATTAACACCCTATTCATTTTAAAATGTTTTTAAACAAGCTTTGTTCATCTGTTGGAAGAAACACTGTAGTAATTTCACCGACATAAATAAACATTACAACTATAGTCTACAAATTTAAATCCAAGAGTCACTTGTAAACAATGTTCTGTGAATGATCAGCACATAATCAGACTGCATCTCACAGTAACTGGTTCGGTTGTCACTTGGCCTGACTTTCTGCAGCCATTTTAAACACTTGAGGCCTATGTTCCCAAGTACGCTAAGCCCAAGCCATGGGCATTTCTTTACTCATGGTGACTGGTGAATGCACGCATTTACTAGACCAATTCAGTATAAATTTAAAAGTACTGTCATACATATAAAAAAACTTTTCTATGAAAGGAAACTTTTCATACAAAATTTTAATTACACATTTGTGTCTATCATAAGTAAAAATAGGTAAACTAATTTAACAAATTTTTAGCATAGGCATTCGGAAAGCCTACTTTATTATATAACAAACTTTTGGTTTTAACAGACACCTCCTCATCCAAATTAGTTCATTATATCAAGGTTTTACTGCATACATATTATTTGTTTCTAAAAAGGAACAAATTATTAATAAACACAACATAGATGAGTCTCAAAATCATGATAAATGAAAGGAAAAAGGCCAAAAAAGTTAATACTGTATAATTCTATTGATGCAAATTCTAGAAATTGCAGGCTAATATATAGTGACAGCAAACACATTAGTATTTCCCTGGGGTGCCAGAGTCATGCTCTGAATTATTCTAACATATATCACTATTTGCTTAATGAACAAGTGATCATATAAGGTGTAACATCTCTAAACTAATAGTTGGGAGTTAGTTTCAGAATGATTCTTAAGTCAAGTAACCTCTGCGTGTCCCATCAAAAGAATATCTTATATCTTACAGGTTGGCAATATTAAACACCATATCAGATAACATGTGTGAAAAATAATAGCCATTACATGGTCTAATAGAAATTTAATTTATTCTTATTGCTTGTTGTTAACATCTAGACAGAAGCCATGAAATTTGGATTCATCAATCATCAGGGAGGATCAACCCTAGGTAGGCTTTGAAATCAGCTTTGGAATCTCTCTCATTCTCTCTGTCTCTGTCTCTTTCTGTCTCTGTGTCACACACACACACACACACACACACACACACACACACACCACTGGGTTCCATGGATGTTGATTCTAAAGATTGGGGGCATAGCTCTGAAATACTTTTCTAATGCCACTGGTGACTGGGATTCTCATTTTAGGTTGGGAATCAAATCCTAATTTTTGCCTATCTCCTTCCTTAAAGTCACTTTCCTAATTTTCCCAGAGCAGTATCAGCTCATGCCTGTTGTCTGGGCAGAATTATTCATAGTATTTTTGTTCTCTAAAGTATCATTAGATGAACAACAAATTAACATTGAATCAATATTTATTGGTCAGAATCAACAAGGAGAGAATAAATACACTTTAAAGATAAGACAAATTGCTTGCTGTAAAGAAGGAAAACCAATTCTCTAGGTCAGTGGTCAGCAAACTCATTAGTCAACAGAGCCAAATATTAACAGTACAAAGATTGAAATTTCTTTTGAGAGCCAAATTTTTTAAACTTAAACTTCTTCTAGTGCCACTTCTTCAAAATAGACTCGCCCAGGCCATGGTATTTTGTAAAAGAG
>JAAGEH010000101.1:1423853-1474728 GCA_011751065.1 Lasiurus cinereus | reverse complement strand
TTTTAATTTAAATTCTTTATTGTTTAAAGTATTACATGCGTTTTCTTTTCTCCCCATTGACCTCTCCTGGCTGCTCCCATCCCATAGCATATACTCTCACTGCTCTACTGTGTCCATTGGTTATGCTCAGAAGCATGCATACAAGTCCTTTGGTTGATCTCTTATCCCTTCACCGCCCTCCTCCCTCTTTGGTTCGACCGCCTTTTCGATGCTTCTATGTTTCTGGTTCAATTTTGATTCATCAGCTTATGTTGTTCACTATATTCCACAAATGAGTGAGGTCATGTGATATTTATCTTTCTCTGACTGGCTTATTTTGCTTAGCATAGTGCTCTTCAGTTCCATCCATGCTGTTGCAAATGGTAAGAATTCCTTATTTTTTAGAGCAGTATAGTATTCCATTGTGTAGATGTACCAAAACCTTATGTAGTAAAATACTATTATAGATGAGGAAACAGCACAAGAGACTAACTAACTTGTCTGATGACATCACATAAGGAGGAAATGGAAGAAGTGGATTGGGTTCCTACCACCCAGCTCTAAGGCCCAAGCTCTTACCTTCTATACCCCTGGCCTTACCAATTGTAACCATGTCTTTGTTCAGAGAATGAGCTGGCACATCATTCTAAACATCTTTCTTCCTTTGAAGGAAGAAAATATTTACTATGCCCCTACTTCACCACCTCCTAATGACCTGCTGTGGAGAATTATTACTGTCCTATTTTTTATTGATTGGTTTTAGAGAGAGAGAAGAAGGGAGAGAGAGAGAAACATTGATTTGTTGTTCCACTTATTTATGCAGTTATTAGTTGATTCTTGTATGTGTCCTGATGGGGACAAACCCACAACTTCTGTTTATGCGGAGATGCTCTAACCAACTGGGCTACCTGATCAGGGCCATACTGTCCTATTTTTAACTGGGCTGCAATTCATTCAGCCTCCTGTTTTTGTCTCAAAATAATTTCCCTACACTCTTCCCTCGGATATCACAGGGTACAACTGGCTCCAGAAGCTGAATGTTTAAAGAGTTTATTTTTAAATTGAAAGCAGGCTTTGTTTTGCTCTTTCCTTGTAGTATCATAGATAAGAGGGTGTAAAGCTCTTTATCAAGTTTATAGAGTGGCCCTAAGTGGAAAAAGAGAGCACAATTCAAGTTTTCTGTGGCGTCTGGCTCAGTTTTAACCAAATGTAAGTGCAATGCTAAACCTGATAAATATAGGAACTCTGTGGGGCCCAGCTCTTGTGCAGAAGATGCTTGGAATCCAGATAGTAACTCACTGCTGAGAATGCACTAGTAATTAGTGGAGAGATGTCATGTCTAAGGGGAACCACTATTGCCAAAGAATTCTGGGTTGACCCTCATTCCCTTTGCTCTATCATTACATAAAGCTGCCACAGGCCTGGAACAATGACATCGAGAGTGCATGCAGTAGAGAGCAGGTGCAGTTGGCCCTGGTTAGATATGGCCTGAGGGAAAGTCCAGGAAAAGAAGAAAGAACTAATCATGGATCCACAGAAAGGAAAGTGACATTCTAGACTCCACTTAAGAGAAGTAAAGGGAGAAATAGGCGCAGGCCACCAGTTCAGGTCACCAGAGTAGATGGGAGGGAGCAGACATTTGTGAGCATGGAGAGAAGATGAATGAGAGAGGAGGGCCACAGCTCCTTCTTCCTATGGAGCTTGACTCTGGTCTTGTTCATGATGTGAAACTTGTGTAGGGAAAATGCTACAAAAATAAATATGTTCAATGAATGAGCTTAAAATTCCAGAAATCCTTGGTTCCTCAAGGTCCTCTAACCAGGTGAAACCAATAAAAGGAGAGCCTTATAACAATTTTCCCAACAATAATTATTTTTCTTCATAAAGATCACAGACTTACTAGTAACCCCATCCTACTAAGCATAGTCTCCTAAGAAGCATAAGCTTTGGCCTTGGGCAAGCCACTTACTTACCTTTCCAAGTCTCCCTTCCTATCAATACAATGAGGGTGAAATGATCACAGTTATTTTCACAGGGCTTCTTTTGTCAATTAAATAACAATGTATGTGCAAGAATTAAAGAGGGTGACTAAGCACATAAGTGTCTAAAATATTAATTTAAGAAATGAAAGTAACACAAATGATTGACATGAGTGGTTAGAATGAGTGGTTTCACTCTGATTCTTTCTGATTTGACTGGAGAGAATCTTATCCCTGATCCATTCTTACTAAGTTTTAATATGTAGAGCGAATGTCACCTGCCTAAGAAGCTGTTCTAGAATGCCATGCTACATTATTAATTTCACTTTCTGTCTGTCTTCATAGACAGTGAACCCATTCAGGAGAGTGACTGTGCCTCATTTGGGTCTGGGTCAGCCACCATGTCTAATGAATGGAGGTGTTTAATATTTACTGAACAAAGAATTGAATTATTTGTGTTGGTAGGCAACATTGGGAAATGTGTTCTTTTTGATGGGAATGTGGCATGAACAAAAGTTGAAAAATACTTAGGATATTCAGGGAAAGACAAGGGAGGGCCAGCCTGGCTAGAACACAGATGTTGGGCAGAACTGAGAAAAATATACATCAAAGATGGGAGGGCCCACCCGCTTTTGCTCTTAAATTCTAAATTCTGCTCTTTCCTGCCCTTTTAAGGCCTCACAAGATAGCTAATTCTCTCCAGAAACACCTCCTACTCCTCTCTGGAAACAGAGCCACTTCCTGAGCCCATTGTGCCAGACACAGGGCTCTGCACTTTGTACTTCCTTATTTTTAAGTCCATTAATTGAATAGCCTATACATGTACTTGGAAAAAATTAGAACACTATAACAAGGTATGCACTGAGAACATATACCCCTAGACTCCATCTACTCTATTTCTCCTAATTTCTTACAAGTAACCATTTTATTAGTTTCTTTTTTACTCTTCCAATGTTTTATTTTATGCAAATACTACAAGCCCAGTGCACAAATTTGTGCACCAGTGGGGTCCCTTGGCCTGGCCTGTGGGATCAGGCCAAAACCAGCTTCTGACATCCCCTGAGGGGTCCAGATTGTGAGAGGGTGCTGGCCAGGCCAAGGAACGCCACTAGTGTACAGTCAGGGCTGGGAGGAACGTGGGAGGTTGGCCAGCCAGGGAGGGGCCACAGGAGGGCTCCAGGGCATGTCTGGCCCATCTTGCTCAATCTTAATTGGCTGGACCAAGCAGCAAGCTAACCTACCAGTTGGAGCATCTGCCCCCTGGTGGTAGGTGCATGTCATAGTGAGCAGTTGAGCAACCTTAGCATATCATTATCATATTGGCTTTGATTGGTTGAATGGCCTACCAGTAGACTGGACACTTAGCATAGTAGACTTTTATTATATAGGATAGGAATGATTATATAGTCTTATTTGCTTACATTTCTTACATAAAAGATAACATACAGACAGTCCTTGGATTACGTCAGACTCAACGTAAGTCATTTCATGGTTAAGTCGCCATCTCCCATTTCTTTATATTAAAAAAGTTCCAGATATTCACCCAAACAACTATGCTCAATTAATATTTGACAAAGGAGGCATGAATATACAATGGAGCCAAGACAGCCTCTTCAATAAATGGTGTTGGGAAAATTGGACAGATACATGCAAAAAAATGAAACTGGACCATCAACTTATACCAAATATAAAAATAAACTCAAGAGGAGAATCCAAGATGGCGGCATAGGTAAACACCTACACTGCTGCCTCGCACAACAATTTAAAAACTACAACTAAAAGACAGAACGAACATCATCCAGAACCACAGGAAAGCTGGCTGAGTTGAAATTCTACAACTAGAAGGAAAGAGAGGGGCTCACAGAGACCCAGAGGAGCTGCAAAAAGCTGAGGTACAGAGACGCACGCGCTGGCTGGCTTTCTCTGGCGGAAGGGAAATGGAGACTCCCAACTACATTGAAACCCTTATCTTACGACACTAAACCCCAGATCCAGCCGAAACTCATACGGGGGAGTTTGGACTGTGAAAAGGGAGAGGTGCATGGAAATTTAGGGGAGTCGCAAAAGATCAGAGGTCTGATGGTGTGCACGGCACTGTGCCGCAGAGGACAGATTGCTGATTGTGCTGCTGGCTTTCGAGAGTGGGAGGGAGACAGACCCTCCCAACTGTGCCACTTCTGACTCCACTAAGCCTCTGTTTCGGGAGAAACCCTGGGGACCTAGACTCTTGTGGTCCTGGTGCGCAGGGGAGCAGGAAAGGCACCGGTCTAGAGGCACTGCGGGTGCGTGCGCGCACAAGGACCACTCCAGCAATTACCCAGTCACGTGAGACTCAGGGACCGTGGAGAGTGGGGCCAACTGGAAGGCAAGGCGGTCCCTTAAGCCCTGAGACTCCACCCATCCCAAGCTCAACAGAGGCTTCTTCGGTTTTGCAAGTCTGGTATCATAAGGCTGAATTCAACACAGAAGTTTCCCCGGCATAGTGAAAATGCCGAGACAAGGGAAGGGATCATAAACAAAAGAAATGGAAGAAAATAAAATGACTGGATATAGAGTTCAAAACCACGCTTATAAGGTTTTTCAAGAATATGCTAGAAAAGATGGATAAATTTATCAAGTCCCAAGAGGAGATGCAAAAGGACCAACTAGAGATGCAAAAGATCCAACTAGAGATGATGGATAAATTTAGTGAGTCCCAAGAGGAGATGAAAAAGGACCAACTAGAGACACTGACTGAAATAAAAAATATTATACAGTGTCCTAACAGCAGACTAGAGGAAGGCAAGAATCAAGTCAAAAATTTGAAATATAAAGAAGCAGAAAACACTCAACTGGAAAAGCAAGAAGAGAAAAGAATCCAAAAATGTGAAGATAATGTAAGGAGCCTCTGGGCCAGCTTCAAGCGTACCAACATCAGAATTGTGGGGGTGCCAGAAGAAGAGAGAGAGCAAGATACTGAAAACCTATTTGAAGAAATAATGACTGAAAACTTCCCACATCTGGTAAAAGAAATAGACTTACAAGTCCAGGAAGCACGCAGAACTGCATATAAAAGGAATCCAAAGAGGACCACACCAAGACACATCATCATTAAAATACCAAGAGCAAAAGACAAAGAGAGAATATTAAAAGCAGCAAGAGAAAAACAGTTCATTACCTACAAGGGAGCACCCATACGACTGTCAGCTGATTTCTCAACAGAAACGATGCAGGCCAGATGGGAGTGACAAGAAATATTCAGCGTGATGAATAGCAAGAACCTACAACCAAGAATAATCTATCCAGCAAAGCTATCATTCAGAATTGAAGGGCAGATAAAGAGCTTTACAGAGAAGAAAAAGCTAAAGGAGTTCATCCACTCCAAACCAGTATTATATGAAATGCTGAAAGGTACTCTTTTAGAAGAGGAAGAAGAAAAAGGTAAAAGCCAAAAAATTATGAACAAATACATATCTATCAACACGTGAATCTAAAAATTAAGTGAATTAAAAATTTGATCAACAGAATAAAATGGTGAATATAATAGAATCAGGAGCACAGAAAGGGAGTAGACTGATCATTCTCAGAGGGAAAGGGGTGAAGGGTGTACAGGGAGAGACTGGACAAAAATCATACACCTATAGATGAGATCAATGGGAGGGAGGTAAGGGCAGAGGGAAGGGTGGGAGCTGGGTGAAAGGGTGCTATGGAGGGGAAAAAAGAGAAACAAATGTAATAATCTGAATAATAAATATTTAATTTAAAAAAAAATAAAAAGAAAGAGAAAAAAAAAACTCAAATAGATACAGGGCTTAAACATTAGAAAGGAAACCATAAAAATACTAGAGGAATCCACAGGCAGCACAATCTCAGACATATGCCAAAAGAACTTCTTCACTGATACTACTCCAAGGGCAACGGAAGCTAAAGAAAAAATAAATGGGACTACATCAAAATAAAAAGTTTTTGCACAGCAAAAGAAACCATCAACAAAACAACAAGAAAGCCCACTGTATGGGATCACATATTTGCAAATGTTATTACTGGTAAAGGTTTAATCTCCAACATCTATAGCCAACTTATACAACTTAATAAAAGGAAGATAAATGATCCTATAAAAAATGGGCAACGGACCTAAACAGAACCTTTTCAAAAGACGACAGAAGGAAGGCCAAGAGACACATGAAAACATGTTCAAAGTCACTAATTACCTGAGAGATGTAAATCAAAATGACAATGTGATACCATTTTACACCTGTCAGAATGGCAATCATCAACAAACGACAAGTGTTGGCGAAGATGCAGAGAAAAAGGAACCCTTGTGCACTGTTGGTGGGAATGCAGACTGGTGCAGCCACTGTGGAGAACAGTATGAAGTTTCCTCAAAAAACTAAAAATGGATCTCCCATTTGACCCTGCAATCCCACTCTTAAGAATTTATCCTAAGAAATTACAAACACCAATCAGAAAGGATTTATGCACCCCTATGTTCATAGCAGCACAATTTACAATAGTCACAATTTGGAAACAGCCTCGGTGCCCGTCAGCAGATGTGTGGATCAGAAAACTGTGGTACATCTACACAATGGAATTCTATGCTGCCATTAAAAAGAAGGAATTCTTACCATTTGCAGCAACCTGGTTGGAACTGGAGAGCCTTATGCTTAGTGAAATAAGCCAGTCAATGAAGAAGCAACACATGATCTCACTCATTTGTGGATAATAAAGAACATTGTAAACTGATGAACAAAAGGATAGATACAGAGACAGTAAATCTTCAAACAGACTGTGAAATTACAGCAGGAAGATTAAAGTTAGGTGAGGTAGATAAGAGATCAATCAAAGGACTTGTATGCATGCATATAAGCATAACCAATGAACACAGACACTGGGGAGTTGGGGTATGCCTGGGAGAGGGGGGCAATGGGGAGATACGTATACATGTAACACAATAAAAAAAAAGAAAAAAGAAAAACAATAACCACACACACAAAAAAAAGTTCCATCATTTTGACATATGTATGTATGTGCTTTATGTTTTTTATTATTGACTGTATTTATCACAAGTAAAGGTCAGAAATTAATATCATTTATTTATTTATTTATTTATTTATTTTATTTTTTTACTGTTTCACTTCATTACTGCTATGTATGTGGCTCCAGGTGAGTGATGTAGGTGCTTATGTAGGTGGGTTCCAACTTATGGTGAAAATCACATTCCATCGCGCTGTAAGGGATGGATCTCCAACATAACCCAAGAACCTACTGTACTTTTAACTTAATATACCTTGCTTTTTTAACTTAATACATCCTGGTACTCCCCTATCAATGTGTGAATATATTTTTATCCTTTTATTTTTATAGCTAGATAGCATTCCATTGTATTTATTTATTTATTTTTAAATACATTTTATTTATTTTTTACAGAGAGGAAGGGAGAGGGATAGAGAGACATCAATCAGCTGCCTCCTGCATGCCCCCTACTGGAGATGTGTCCACAACCAAGGTACATACCCTTGACTGGAATTGAACCTGGGACCCTTCAGTCTGCAGGTGGATGCTCTATCCACTGAGCCAAACCGGTTTCGGTGCATTCCATTGTATTTAGCATAGCTTGTTAAACCAATTCCTTATTACAGAATACTTGGCACCTACTTTTTTCTACTATATATACTATGTAAATGGAAACATAGTAATTTTGAAGATTTTTGAATTTGGTCTTTTACTTGTTGCCTTTTGGCCCTTGTAGATCTTGGGAATCCACCGGTGATGTTCACACTGCTTACAAAACCTTCCTGCGTGGCCTTCCCCTGCGCTAGCTTCCTGTATTATTACAATATTGTTATCTCACAAATATCTCAACCCCAGCTCTGAAACTGGCCTCATTTTCTCCTTCCATCCACCCTCTTTCTGTTTAGTAGGTTTTCCTAATAAAAAAGTTAACACTACGGTATCATGCTCACTCTTTCTCACTAAGATAGGAAACATCCGTTGCCTGAGATTTCTTCCCTTCCTTGATCTCTACTTCAGTAAGCAACAAACTCAACTTTTTTTTTTTTCTTGTACAACATTTTGGGCATATGTTCTTTCTTTTTATTCTGATCGCTACTATCTACTTCAGGTCCTAGTTAACTAATACCTAGACATTTTAAAAAATAGTATATAATTAGTTTTCCCACTATAACCACTGGGACAACTTTGGGAGGCACATCCCACATTTTGATGGAATTATTTCCTGTCTCCAGCCACCTCCCACCGCCTAGTGAAGACAATTTACGTCAGAGACTCGGATGTCTCTTTTGATCTGTGAGCTCTGTAGGAGTAGGGACCTGCCTGCCTGTTCATTGTCTTCTCCTCAGCATCTCACATGAAACAGGGTATATGGCATGTGCTAAGTAAATAACTGTTAAATTTGTCTCTACAGTATAATTTCAGTTATTTCCAATCTTAGCTCTAATTCCCTAAATGGAATTTATATCAAATTTACTTTACACCAGCCCAGCTGTCTTGGCCCAGTGGTTGAGCATCAACATATGAACCAGGAGGTCATGGTTCGATTCTCAGAACTTGCATGACTTGTGGGCTTGATTTTCCAGTGGGGGGCATGCAAGAGGCAGCCAATCAATGATTCTCTCATCATTGATGTTTCTCTCTCTCCCTCTCCTTTCCTACCTCTGAAATCAATTAAAAAAATATTGCTTTTAAATTTACTTTAGACCAAAGCCACCTTGATCCACTGTGCAATACACTTTCTTGCTTTCAAGACTTGGATTATGGCATTCTCTCCACTGGGAATATGCTTCCTGCTTCCCTCATATACCACTTTGGCCACATATTGAAAGCCCACTGATCTCCAGAACTTAACATCTCTAAGAAGCATTATCTGATTACCCTAAAAACACCAAAGCCCCAAAGGAAGCAATTCACTCTTTAGAGAACATTGAACCAAAATTCTGGTGTCTCGGCTTCCATGAGCCAAGAAATGGTAGATTCTAAGATTGGGAACTATTGATTTTTATTTTCCAGTGAGCCATGTCATCCTGCCCTGGAATGCTAGGCTGATACTTGCCTTTCAACTTTTATCAAAGAATAGGGATAATCCCATGCAATAATAGTAATCATTTGTAAAAGACAAAATCTTATCTATCTTAGTGAAGCAATATATAGTACAGTTAAATTCAAATAAATAAACATGTTCAAGTCCTTTATTACTAATACAGTGGTACCTCGAGATACGAGTTTAATTCGTTCCGTAACCTTGCTTGTATATCAAGTTGCTCGTATCTCAAAGCAAATTTCCCCATTGAAATCAATTGAAATGCCATTAATCCATTCCAGCCCCCAAAATGCCACCCCAGTTGTTGTTGTTACGTGTTTTTGAATAAGAAAAATGTCTTTATAAATGACAAATATTGTATAAAAACATAATAAAAGAGAATGTAAAGGAATAAACTGGTTTTATAAAGTGTATTTACCTACTCGTTACACTCTGAATGCTATACTTTATCCCTAAACTGAATGTAATTTAACTAATCTTCACTGAATTTAATTGCTACTGGTTTTGCATTTTTGGCCGATTTAAAAAAAAAAAGTGTCCAACGAGGTTTGCCTCTTCTTCCCTTTCAGAATGTTTCTGAAATGTGTGAGGCAAGTTTCATTGAACAGCTTCGATGCACGACCAGTAGCAACTTTTTCGGGGTGTTTCTTTTCCACGAAGTGTGACACCCTCTCCCACATTCCTAAGATCTCCTTTATTTCACTTGTAGAGATCTCCTCCACCTCTGGTTCCTCCTCGAAAACAATTTCTTGGAGAACCTCCACATGTTGCTGAGACTCCAACTCTTGTAACTCCTCTGTGGTGAGTTCCAGAGAGTGCTCCTCAACGAGCTCATTCACGTCTCTCTCATCCACCTCCAGGCCTATGGATTTTCCCAGAGACACTATCTCCTCCTCCACTGGCACCTCGGGTTCAAATCCTTCAAAGGTCCTTTCACCTACGGCCTCAGGCCACAACTTCTTCCATACAGAGGTCAAAGTCCTCGTTATAACACCGAGCCAGGCCTGATCAATAATTCTGAGGCATATCACGATGTTCAAGTGGTTCTTCCAGAACTCTCGAAGGGTGAGGTTTGTGTTCTCCGTCACCTCAAAGCAGTGCTGGGACAGGTGCTTGATGGACAGCTTTTTAAAATTAGAAATCACCTCCTGATTCCTGGGCTGCAGGACAGGAGTGGTGTTGGGAAGTAGGTAGACAACCTTTATAAATTTGAACTCTTCGAGGAGTTCATCTTCGAGGTTCGGTGGGTGAGCAGGAGCACTGTCGAGGACGAGGGGGGCTTGCATGGTTAGGCTAGTTTCCTGTAGATATTTCTTAACAGAAGGGCCGGAAAGCAGGTTTACCCACTCCACAAAGAACTGCCTGGTGACCCATGCCTTCGGGTTTGCCCTCCACATAACTTGCAGTTTATCTTTTAAAATCTTATGTGACTTAAAGACTCTGGGGTTTTCCGAATGGTATATGAGCAGAAGCTTGATCTTGCAGTCGCCACTTGCAGTGGCGCACAGTGCGAGAGTTAGCCCATCCTTCATGGATTTGTGGCCTGGCATCGCCTTCTCCTCTGCCGTTATAGAAGTCCTATTTGGTATCTTCTTCCAGAAAAGCCCTGTCTCATCACAGTTGAAGACTTGCTGGGGGATATATCCTTTGGCTTCTATTAGTTCGGAAAAAGTTTTGAGGTAATCCTCAGCTGCCTTCACATCCGAACTTGCTGCCTCACCATGCAGTGGAAGTGTGCGGGGTCTGCTCCAGCAAATCACCGTAAATTGCTCGCGCCTTCTCGCATATGATGCCCTGTGTTAATGTATCCCCTTTAAGCTGCTTCTCTGTCACCCACACCATCAGTAGATTCTCCATCTTTTCATGGAGAGAGCTACGGAGCTTAGAAATTATTGTAACGCCCTTAGCTGGCGTTATACCCTTTATCGACTCCTTCTGTTTAAGCACAGTGCATATCGTTGAAGTACTACGCCCGTATTGCCTCGCCAAGTCAGCCACTCGCACACCTTGCTCATATTTTTCTATGATTTCACACTTTAATTCAATAGACATCATCCTCTTCTGAGCACTGACCTTTCCACTCGCTTTCTTCGGACCCATGGTTATAAAAAGAAATGTGATAAAGTATGTAAATGCACAAAAGATGCTTCGACAACGAGGTAAACAAGCACACTGACTGAGGCCTGGGAAACTATGAGTCGCGGTAAACTGGTGGGTCGTGTGCAGCCGGCTGATCCGCGCAATTACTCGTATCTCAAATGTTGCTCGTATTTCAAAGCAAAAAATCGCTCACTGGACAGCTCGTATCTCAAAAATCTCGTATGTTAGGGCACTCGTATCTCGAGGTTCCACTGTATACACTGCGCTATACAAAGAGGGCAGGGATGGTCTCTTCTTTAAAAATGCTGACAGACATTACTGCAGAGTTGGCCTGATAAAATGCAAAATTATGTCATCTCTTCAAACAAAAACAAAAGAGTGGCAATCTGGACATGACCTACCTCTGAAAATGACTTGCTGTATAATTATTGCAAATGTCTTAAGTAATTTGGTCCTCAGATTTACTGGTTAGTGAACTGTTTTTCCTAGATAACAACACTCTATTCTGTGTCTTAACTTGCAATTTTTATCACAGCAAAACTCTGAGTCTAAAAGGGAGCTCTTCCCTTGTAAAAGGTGCCCTTCCCTTACTTAAGCTCTATTGGCATGCACACATCCTTTTTAACTCTTAATACTTTAAACTCAGAGGTCAAGTCAATAAAGCCAAGATATTGATCAACTTGAGATGTGGTCATCTCAAAGACCAAAGAAATGTTTACAAAAGAATAGTTATGCAAATTCTAGTAATCCAGGCAAATTCCATGTTGGGTTAATTTCATGCTGGATTTCTGAATTCCCATTGCAGTTTCTGCGCTCCATTCTAAGAGTTGGTGCAGGCAGCAGGCTTAAAAGAACCACTCTGTGTCACTAAGGAGAGAGGCTGCATGTGTACCTAAATGAAACCATCTCTTGGAATCTTCCAGTAGTGTGCTAAGGAAGGAAATAGTAGAGAACTTTTCAAGAAGCTTAATTAAAGGTAACTGAATATTTATGGGATGATCTGAAGATTTTCAAATAAGAAGGCAAGCCCTGATTAACATTGGCAATGTGATTCCTTAATCACATTGGCAAGGTAGACCTGGCATGTTGCAACCTAAAATATGCCGTGATTTTTTTTTTTTGCAGAAAACCAATGAGTTAGACATATTATATGGACACTTTAGTAGAGACCTCACAAACTCAACATACTCACTCCTATAACATCACACATGGCCAACACATCTTTGTTTCTTAGACGGCAGATTGTGCAATTATTTTAAACTACTGTTTCTTACTTTTCTGATCCTGAATAGTCTGAAAGTAAAATAAAAAGTTACTTGATTTAAACCCTGACTAACCAATTATTTGAAAAAGTAACAGAAAAACAACTCACCTAGCATATCATTTTATTCTGTCATCATTTCCCCCAAATATACTTCTATGCTCAACCAATTTTTGGAGTTACTAGTAACTAATCGAAAATATTAATTTAAAGAAAAAATTTGAACCCATGCAGGACATTCTATATAAAACACCAAGTCTTCTAACAAGCAGAGACAAATTCTGGGTGCATTTTGTGTCAGGCCCTTGAGGGAGAAACACTCACATAAAGTTGGATTCTGACTATAGTAAGTAAACAGGTCCCTACATCAATCTGTCTTTAATCACTGCCACTAAACTCCAGTGTGCTCAGAGCCCATTTGTAAAACTTTTCATCAACCCATGTAAGTGAGGATTAAACCCACTTTCTCCTATTAAAACATTTGAAATATAACAAGATTTTAGTGTTCAAATCTTCCTGATCCAGTGCAATGGTTCTATACATATGCATAAATTTAGGAAATTGCTATCTAGATTCAGATCCAGAATGTTTCCAGCACCTCTGAAGACTCCCTCTGTATTCTCCCAGTCAATACTCCCCACAAAGTAACAACTATTCCAACCTCTAACACTATGGCTTAGCTTTACTTCCTTTTGAACTTCACAGAAATGAAATTATGCACTTTGTATTCTTTTGTGTCTGACTTTGTTCCTCCAACAGCATGTCTGTGTGATTCATTCATATTGTTATATGTGTGAATATATAACAGGAAGGGTTTTTTATTACTGTATAGTATTTCACTGTAGGACTATAACACAATGTATTCATCTATTTAATACATATCTGACATTTGGATGATTTCTTATTGTTGGACTATTACAAATTAAATAACTATGAACATTCTTTATTAAAATATTTTTATTGATTTCAGAGAGGAAAGTTGAGGGAAAGAAAGAGAGAAACATCAATGATGAGAGAGAATCTTCCTGCACATCCCCCACTGTGGATCAAACCCACAACCCAGGCATGTGCCCTTCACCACAATTGAACCTGGGACCTTCAGCCCACTGGTTGACACTCTATCCACTGAGCCAAACCAGCTAGGGCTATGAACATTCTTATAAATTTTTGGGAGATATAAGACTTTAAGAAAAAATATCTGATTTAAATGTTTTATGTATTTTCTTTCTGGAAGAAGAAAATGTGGTCTATTAAAATGGGATGCTAAGAAACGGGGCTCTGATCAAATGAAACCTCTGAAAAATTGTGTTATTCTGCCTTTGATGCTCACTCTCCTGCCTCTTCCTCCTGTTCAGCCTCCATTCTTAGCAATGGCAACTTCTACTCACACATTTTTGTTCTTTGGGGAGTTCTCTATACGCCCTCAACTTATATCTACTGAGATAAAAATTATAATCAAGTAAATACTTAGGTTTAAATAACAATGACACCATTTTCCTGATGATATGTACACATGAACAGGAAACAGTCTACTACTTAAGCATTAGTTACAGCCATATCTTTACTAGATATTGCCAGACAAGGGACAGGTGTTGAAAGATTATACTCGCTTTAATAGCAAAACACACTAGAGGACGGTTTTTCAGTTAGAGTCAGAGTCGTGGAAATTGTCCAGTTGCTCTGAAAGAGTAAGAGCTGATAAATGTTTGCTTCCTTCTTTCATAGTTATGATAGGAAATGTAGTCGAAGCCACCAAAAGAGTGGGTAAAGTGGTTTTCAGTGACATGACTATGGTGAGGCTTTTCAAGGCAAGATTATAAAAAAGGTAAAACAAATATTTGGCTTCTTTTTATCTTTGGTTTCCCATATCCAAACTTTCTGTGTCACTGATCCTACTACTTATTGGAAGGGAATCTGTGACTAAATGGGATCTTAAATATCCCTGCACCCACCTCTTCATCCATCCACCAACCCATTTATCTATCCATCCATTCATCTACCCACCCATCTTGCCATCATCCATCCATTCATTCACCTATCTATCCATCCACTCATCCATCCATCCATCCATCCAATGCTTGGATCCAAGATCAGTATTTCACACTGCAGATATTCAGTCTATGTCTAATTCTTTCCAGTCATGTGGGATTCACACAAGCCAAGCAACCAGATAATTCCTGTAACAAGATCAACAAGTAGCTTTGATATGTTAGCATTTTTTATTTTTCTCATTTTACTTCCTGTTGCTATTACAGTTGTTTCAACCATTGGGCAATAGGACATTAAAAACAAAAGGTAATTTTATATGTAAAGGTCTTTTAAGACTGAATTATAAAACCTAAGAGAGCTGAAATTTTCTAAGCAAACAATAATTTCTCTATAAGTGTCATGTTCCTGATTCTCATTAGGTCAGGTTTTACTGCCTGGCGGCTACAGGTATGTTTTATTTGGCCAACACTATATTTCTAAAATAATAAATCAGTTGCTAAATTTTGACATTAGACTATTTTAAATAAAACTTATTCTAACCAAAAAAAAGTATGTTTAGTGATTTTTGTGATCTTTTTTTATTAACTTTAAAAGTTAAAACTTATTCTAACCAAAAAAAAAAAAAAGTATGTTTAGTGATTTTTGTGATCTTTTTTATTAACTTTAAAAAGAATATCTATAGTGATTACTCTCTGGTACAGTGAAAAACACTTCTTGGAATAAAATATTACTTAGATTAACTTTAGTGTATTTTCTCTTCTGCTAAATAAATTAAATATTTTAAAATACAAAAACAAGTATGACACCATTTTAAAAATTGTATTTCTATCCATCCACCCACTCATTTCTATCATTCATTCATCTATTTTCCCATCTAGAGAGATATTTATACTATGTTGGCCAAATGATAATGGTGGTTGGTGGAATTTTAGATGGTCTTTAACTTTCTTTTTGTACTTTTTTGATTTGCTGTCACTTTAGTATTCAACACTTTATATTTATACTAGAGGCCTGATGCATGAAAATTCATGCAAGAGTAAGTCTTCCTTCTCCCGGCTGCCTGCACTGGCACCTGGGACCCAGGCTTCCCTCCTCTGGCTGCTGGTAGACACCCAGATCCTAGCTGGCTTCCCTTTGGCCCTGGCTTCATCAGGAAGGATGTCCTGGAAATTGTCTGGTCTAATTAGAATATTATCCTTTTATCCTTTTATAGATAACAATAGTCATTGTCACTTAAAACATTTTAAAAACTCAAATATATCTCTTTTCTTTTGCTTCTTGAACTAAACTTTTAATGGATGTGATTCACTGTAGTCTAAATTAATAATGAATGTCAGTTTTATGATTATAATAAAAAATTTAAAAACCAGCTTCCTCCTGTAATATAAACCCTTATATATTTAACTAATTTTCTTAATTTATAAAAGCATGTGTTTTATTCCTCTTAGTGGTTAGTATCATCTAGGCATATGGGTCAAGATGTCAAAAACCTTTACTACCACATTTTCATCAAGACACACTGGGTCTCTCTATCCTTCACCCTTCTTCTCTCTCTAAAAAGAATCAATAAAAATATATTTTTTTTAAAAAGACATACTGGGTTCATTTATATGGTAAATATTCTCAAAGAGAGTTTAAAATCACATGTAGATTTTGTCTGGAAACAGGAAAGACATGATATACTGAAAGACCTTCTATAATGGAACACCTACATAAAAAGGATAAAATTTAATATGTCCCTCTTTAAATGCATAGCTACATTGCAAGGTCCAGCAACAGAAGGTAGCATAAAACAGAATATTAACATAATAGTGACCTAAAGCTGCTTTATGGGAATTTGTTTGTTTTTGATTGTCAAGAGCTATGGGTTTCATGAACACTATGGGACAGAAAATGAAGCCTTGAGACTGTGTAAGATTGGAGGAAATAGAAAATGCTTCATGAAACCTGGAACCCTGAAAGGGATGGGCATTCAATAAAAGGGAAGATAACTAGGATCAGTCTCAGTCTGGATTCTGATTGTGGGAGAGAAAAGTTTCTTCTGAGAACTGAACCATAAAAAAAATTAAACTTGTTGGATGCAGCCGAAGCAGTACTTAGAGGGAAATTTACAGCCTTAAATACTTATTTTAGAAAAGAAGAAAGCTGAAAACTAGTGATCAAACTATTTCCTATGAAACAGATTGATGCAAGGATTAAGAGCTAATGCTTTATTTTCAAGGTCCATTCCCAGGGCAGAAAGAATGGGGGAAAAAGGGAAATGAGACAGGGAAGGTAGCAAGCAATGAAAGGCGATGTGTTAGTACACTGGCCACTGATTTATTATGACTCAGCTGATAGCTTGATAGGTGTATCAATTTGGCTACCCTGTTGATCTCCAGACAGGCTATCCAGAGAAATGGTGCCTCAAAACAGGATCCTGAGAAAATGTTCCTCATTGTGTATGCATGCAGTGGGAGAGGAGAGGTAACAGAAGCCCTTGTAGGAAAGTGTAAAACCCCATCTGGATCCTTCACCTTTATATCTCCAATGGAACAAAAATCTGAGGCCTGATGTGGGAAGGGCAACAAGCCCTGCCAATTTTATTTATTTATTTATTTATTTATTTATTTAAAAATATATTTTATTGATTTTTCACAGAAAAGAAGGGAGAGGGATAGAAAGTCAGAAACATGATGAGAGACAGACATCAATCAGCCGCCTCCTGCACGCCCCCTACTGGAGATGTGCCCGCAAGCAAGGTACATGTCTCCGACTGGAATCGAACCTGGGACCTTTCAGTCCACAGGCCGATGCTCTATCCACTGAGCCAAACCGGTCTCAGCATCCCTGACAATTTTTAAATGCTGTAGGAAATCAAGCAAAATAAACACAATAAATCATAACAAAAGCCACTGATAACCAATGACAAAGAGAAAATTTTGAACAAATCCAGTGGGGAAAAATACACATTACATACAAAGAACAAAATAAGTATTACAACAGAGTTCTTAACAGAAAAAATGCAAACCTGAAGACAAAGATATGATTTCTTTAAAGTGCTGACAAAAAAAAAATGTCACTCCAGAATGCTATACCTACAGAAAAAAAATCCTTCAAAAATGAAGTAATTAAGACTTTCTCAGACAAATGAAAATTAAGAGAATTTATTATTAATAGTCTCACCCTATAAGAAATGTGAAAGGAAATTATTCAGGTAAAAATTTTAATCTATACCAAAAATAAAAAAGAGCACTGGAAATCAATAGATGAAAATAAATATAAAATTGTTTCTTATTTTTAATTATTCTAATCATAAGTGACTGAATCAAAGATAACACAATTCATTGTGTGTTCATACCATTTATAAAAGTAAACATATATAGCCACATTAGCACAAACAATGGGAGAAAGGAACTGGGAGTTCACTATTACTGTGGGGTCCTTACATTATAGATACCTGATATAATATTATTTGAGGGCAGAATATGATTAGTTAAAAGTATATACTATAAATGCTACAGTATCCATTAAACTTTTTAAAAGAATACTTTTCATTTGATGCTGATTTCTTTTGCTGTGCAAAAGCTTTTTATTTTGACATAGTTCTACTTGTTTATTTTTCCTTTGTTTCTCTTGCCCTAGGCATTGTATCAGTGAAAATTTTGCTACATGAGATTCTGATATTTTGCTTGCTGCCTATGTTTTCTTCAAGGGTTTTTATGATTTTACAACTTACATTTAAATCTTTATCCATTTTGAGTTTATTCTTGTGTATGGTATAAGTTGGTGGTCTAGTCTCATTTAGTACTCATATAGATCAACAACAATAAAAAAATAATCAACATAATCCAAAAATGTGCAAAGACCTAAATAGATACTTCTCTAAAGCAAACATACAAATGGCCAAGAGACATATGGAAAAATGCTCAATGTCACTAACCATCAGAGAAATGTAAATTAAACTGACAATGAGTTACCACCTCACATCTGCCAGGATGTCTACCATCAATAAATCAACAACCAAGGGCTGGTGAGGATGTGGAGAAAAGGGAACCCTTGTGCACTGCTAGTGGGAATTCAGACTGGTAGAGCAACTATGGAGAACAGTGTGGCATTTCCTCAAAAAAGTAAAAATAGAACTGCCTGACCCAGATTTATATCCTAGGAAACCTGAGACACCAATCAGAAAGAATGTATGCATCCTTATACTTATAGTAGCAAACTTTACAATAGCTAAGACCTGGAAATAACCCAAATGCCCATCAGTAGATAAGTGGATAAAAAAGCTGTGGTAATTTACACAATGGAATACTATGCAGTGTAAAAAGGGATTGTCTTTGAGACAGCTTGGAGGGACCTAGAGAATATGATGCTAAGTGAAATGAGTCCATCAGAAAAAGAGAAGTGTCACATGATCTCACTTATATGTGGGATATAATGAATAAAATAAACTGAAAAACAAAATAGATTCAGACTGAGGATCCTCAGAGGGAAGAAGGGAGAGGGAAAAGATCAAATGAAGAACTTATAGGCATATATGCATAACCCATGGGCACAGACAATAATGGCCTGAGGAGGGGATGGAAGTGGGGATGGAGTGAATGGGAGAAAAAAAGAGGATATCTGTAATACTTTACACAATAAAGATAAATTTTAAAAGTTTTTAAAGAAGCATAAAAATAAGTCAATATTGCAGATGAAGAATTGAAATAAGTAATACTCAATGAATCTAAAAGACGATACAGAACAAGAAAAAAAACTACAGCTTAAATAAGTAGAAGAGCTACCAAGGTAGGAGACTAATTGTAAATATCAATCCTATATAATATAAGACTAATTTGTAAATTGACTGAACAGTGGAACAACTGGTCACTATGACATGCACTGATCACAAGGGGCAGATGCTCAATGTAAAAGCTGCCCCCTGGCAGTCAGTACGCTCCTACAGGGCGAGTGCTGCTCAGCCAAAAGCTGGGCTCATGGCTGGTGAGCCAGTGGCAGTAGTGGGAGCCTCTCCCCACTCCAAGGCAATGCTTAGAATGTCCGACTGCTGGCTTTAGGATTGTAATAGCTTGTTTTACAAGCAGGCCTAAGGCTGTCAATTGGACATCCCCCAAGGGCTCCTGGACTGTGAGAGGGTGCAGGCCAGGCTGTGGTACTCTCCAAGTGCACAAATTTCATGCACTGGGCCTCTAGTAATTATATAAATGTAAAAACAAAAAGAATAAGTTAAAAGACAAATTATCAGATTGGTTAAAGAGCAAGACTTAGTTATTTTCTGTTTATAAGAAATCAACTTTAAGTATAAAAACATAGATATGTTAAAAGTTAAAGGATAAAAAAAGATACACTAGGCAAATACTAATCAAAACAATACTGGAGGAGTTATATTAACATCAGAAAAAGTAGCTTTCAGCCAGGGATAAAGTGGGACATTATAGTTTCTTTTTAAAGAAGCTATTACAATCCTAAAGGTTTATGCACTTAATCATAGAGCTTTAAAATATGTAAACAAGGACGAATAGAAATTAAAAAATAGACAAATCCACAATTATAGTTGGAGACCTCAACACTAATCATAAGTAAAGAGAAAATAAGTAAGAATATACTGTAAAAGGTCTGGGAAAATGCATAGGGAAACACCAGTACTTGCCTCTTTCCACAACCATATCAAAATTACAACTAGAATACAGAACAACCATCATTCAGAACTGCCTGAAATATGGCTAAATGGAAATCCTACAACTACAGAAGTAAAGAAGAAAATACATTGAGACTGGTAAAAAGAGCAGAAGCATGAAATGAATTGGTTTGACACCCATGTGTGGAGGATTTTAATTGGGAGGACTATCTCCAAGGCCTCCAGTGAGAAGCAGGGGGTCCCAGTCACATACTAGACCCTAAGCACAGGGTTTCAGAGATGGGAAGAGAAGTCCCTGTAACTTCAGGCTTTAAAAACCAGCAAGGGTTGCCCTAGCCAGTTTGGCTCAGTGGATAGAACATTGGCCTGCAGACTGAATGATTCTGAGTTCAACTCCAGTCAAGAACACATGCCCAGAGGGGGAGAAAAATGGCGGCGGAGTAGACAGACACGTCTGGAGCTTTGTCGCTAGGCAGAGGGAGAGAGAGCTGCTGAGAGTCACACTGGGAGTGTTTGTTGGCAAGTTAAGAGTCAGTTATCCTCCAGGAGAAGGTGGGGGTGTGCTAGACGGGGCTCTCCTGGCCAGGGAGCCCCACTGCCACAGAGATTTTATCTGCTGGAGCCACCAGCACGAACACAGAGACGGCACCATCTTGCAGAGGAAGGTGGATGTCTGCGGCTGCCTGAAACCTCTGGCTGGGGCACCTACCAAGCAGCTGGGGACCCGGGGACCCAGAACACGAGTCTCCAATCGGCGCAGACATGCGGCGGAATCAGAAATCCACACGGCACACGGAAAGGTCAGATTTCACCTGGGATAAGGTGAGGTTTCCCCTCCCGCACAACAGAGACGCGCACACTGTGGGAACCTGGCTGCGGGAAAGCTGCCTCTGGAGAGGTCCAAGGATGTGGGGCAGGGCGTGATCCCTGACTGTGGAGGCAAATTCTCAGAGCTGTTGACAGAGGGGAGCTCTGGAAAACGACTTGATTTGATCTGAGACAGAGGGACAGCCTGGGAGTTATTTCAGTGTCCCGGCTGCAAAATCCCCACAAACCGGTTTTGAGAATCACAGAGTAGCAGGATCTGAACACAGCCTAGAGAGATCCTGTGCTTAGTCTCAGAGGTCAATTCCAAAACACTGTCACCCAGTGGATGACGCACAAATTGACTCTCGCATAACAACAAAAGAATAAAGAGATTAAAACACAACCAGCAGTGGAACACAGGGAACTGCAATACCCTCCCACCTGGGAAACAGAAGTGCCAAGCAGAACAATAGCGGAAGTGAATGACCATTTTATTTTTTTTATTTTTTTCTTTTTCTTTTTCTAATTTTTAATTTTATTTTATATTTTTTCATTTTTGCATATTTTAATTAAAAAACAATTTTTTCTTTCCTCCTCAATTGATTTTACCTTTTTAATTATTACATTTTTGTTTTCAACTAGCATTATTACTACTACGATTTTACCTTTGGGAAAAAAACAAGTGTCATTTTGTTTTCCCTTTATTTTACTTCGGGATTAGAGTTCTACATTCGAGTTTCATCTTTCCTTTAGCATAATTTTACTCTATCTCAACTCTACCTTTTTACCAATACTTTCCTCCTAACTTTCCCCATTTTATTGTCTTGTTTTCTCTTTCCCTTTTCCAACTTCAGATTCTCCCTATTCTTTCTTTTTACCTGATTAACATTTCACCCCACTTATATATCTAATTTCAAATCCCCTACTCCAATCCCATACAAACCTCTCTCTTCTTGACTTCACTATCCAAAACGTTGTTTTTCTCTATGACCTTTTGTTGCTCTTTGCCTCAACGGTGATTATATCGATTTTTTGCACTTTTTTGGTGAGATTGTTTTACCTTATTCTACTTGTTTTATTTTGCTTTTTGTTTGCTTTGACTTGATTTTTTTTTACCTCTCTTTTCCCTCACCTCCCTCCATACCAAATGTTATTTGTAGTTTGTATTAATCTCCAGGTACTGGTTACCGGCATTTGTTGGGATTAGTGACTGTTCTATTTTCTCCTGACACCTATATTTTGTTCCCCTTTTATCTCTTATCCTCTTTTTTTGCACTCTGACTTTTTTCTCTTCCTCTTTTCTTCTCCTGCTTCTCCTTTTTGTTTTCTTATTTTATTTTATTTTTTGTTCATTCATTTATTTATTTTTTTCTCCCTCTCCCAATTTCATTTTGGCATTTCTTTCTTTTCTTTTTTCTTCATTTTCCTCTTCTTCTTTCTCTATTTACCCCTAATTTGTCTTTCATTGGTGATCACCTTATTTGTGATGATTCACATTCTAAATACATTTCTACTCAGTGCCATGTGTGCTGTACCTGGTCATGTTGTAGTTTGTGCCTTTCAATCAACGTAGGAGAGAGGACTGCATAACCAGACACCTGGAGAAGAAAGACCATGGGTAGAAAAAGAAACAGCCCACATAATACAGAAAAGCAGGTTTCACCAGAAAAGGAAGTAAACGAAATAGAAGCAGAAATAAGCCTGCCAGAGAAAGAGTTCAGAGAAATGATCATAAAGTGGATGAAAAGAATGAAAGACAAAATCGACAATCTGAGTAAGAGACAAGAGGAAATGAAGAAGACCCAAGAGGAGATGAAGAAGCAGCAAGAAGAAATGCAGAAGAATCTAGAGGAGGTGCAGAATAATCAAGAAGAAATGAAAAATGACATTGCTGCTGTAAAGAACTCAATAGAAAGCATCAAAAGTAGACTAGAAGAAGCAGAGGACCAGATCAGTGAGCTAGAAGACAACTTAGGAAAAAATAACCAAGTACAGAAGCTCCTAGAAAAAAAAGTAAAAAAGCAAGAGGAGAGCCTAAAGGAACTTTGGGATAACATGAAACAAAACAACATCTGCATAATTGGGGTTCCAGAAAGAGTGGAAACTGAACAAGGATTAGAGAACCTGTTTGAAGAAATAATGACAGAAAATTTCCGCAATATAGGAAAGAAAAAACCCACACAAATCCAAGAAGCTCACAGAGTCCCAAGCAAAATGAACCCCAACAAACCGACACCGAGGCACATTATAATTAAATTGGCAAACACCGACGACAAAGTAAGAATCTTAAAAGCAGCCAGAGAGAAACAGAAAGTTACCTACAAAGAACCCCCATAAGACAAGCTACTGATTTTTCAATAGAAATTCATCAGGCCAGAAGGGAATGAAATGAAATATACAAAGTGATGCAAAGGAAGGTTCTGAATCCAAGAATACTGTACTCTGCAAGACTCTCAATCAAAATTGAAGGTGAAATCAAAAGCTAAACAGACAAAAAAGGACTAAGGGAATATATTACTACCAAAACAGCAAGGCAAGAAATGCTAAAGGGTCTGCTGTAATAAAAGGAAAGAGGAAGCGAGGAAGGAACTCGGGGATAAGGACTAAAAATGGCAACAAATAAGTACTTATCAATAATAATTTTAAATGTAAACGGATTGAATGCTCCAATCAAAAGACATAGAGTAACTGATTGGATAAGAAAACATGATCCATATATCTGCTGTCTGCAAGAAACCCACCTCAGGAAAAGAGATGCACACAGATTGAGGGGGAAGGGATGGAAGATGGTATTTCAGGCAAATGGAAATGAAAATAAAGCTGGGGTTACAACACTTATATCTGACAAATTAGATGTCAAAGTGAAGGACATAATAAGAGATAAAGAAGGCCACTTCATAATACTAAAGGGAACAATCCAACAAGAAGAAATAACTCTGGTAAACATATATGCACCCAATATAGGAGCACCTAAGTACATAAAAAAACTCTTGGAGGATATTAAGGGAGAGCTTGACAGCAATACAATCATTGTAGGAGACTAATACCCTACTGTCACCATTAGACAAATCCTCTAAACAAAAAATCAGGAAAGAAACATCAATCCTAAATGACTCACTAGACCAGATGGAATTAATTGACATCTTCATAACATTTCACCACAAGGTCACAGAATATACATTCTTCTCCAGTGCACATGGGTCATTTTCAAAGATAGATCATATGTTGGATCATAATAAAAGTCTCTTAAAATTCAGGAAGCTAAAAATCATATCAAGCATTTTCTCAGACCACAGTGGCATAAAACTGGAAATCAATTATAATAAAGACAATAGAAAAAAATCAAACACACGAAGACTAAACAGCATGCTATTAAACAACAACTGGGTAACCAAAGAGATCAAGGAAGAAATAAAAAACATCATGACAACAAATGACAATGACAACACAACAATACAAAATTTATGGGACACAGTGAAAGCAGTCTTGAAAGGGAAGTTCATAGCCCTACAAGCCTACTGCAAAAAACAGGAAACAATGGTAATAAATTACCTAAACCTACAACTCAAAGAGCTAGAATGAGAGCAACAAGAAAAGCCCAGTGTACTCAGAAGGAAGAAAATCGTGAAGATCAGATCGGAGATAAACAACTTGGAGAACAAAGAAACAGTTCAAAAGATCAACAAAACAAAGAGCTGATTCTTTGAAAGGATAAACAAGATTGATGGACCTCTAGCCAGGCTCACCAAGAAGCAAAGAGAGAAGACCCAAATAAACAAAATCAGAAATGAAAGAGGAGAAATAACAACAGACCCTGCCAAAATACAAAGGATTGTTAAAATATACTATGAACAACTCTATTCCAACAAATTGGACAACCTGCAAGAAATGGACATATTTCTAGAAAAATATAACCTTCCAAAACTCAATCAGGAAATATCTAAACATCTCAATAGTCCAATAACTATGGAAGAAATTGAAGCAGTCATCAAAAAGCTTCCAGCAAATAAAAGCCCGGGACCAGATGGCTACACAGGAGAGTTTTACCAAACATTCAAGGAAGAATTAAAACCTATCCTCCTCACACTATTCAAAAACATTCAAGAAGAAGGAACACTTCCAAACACCTTCTATGAAGCCAGCATCACCCTAATACCAAAACCAGATAAAGATAACACAATTAAAGATAATTATAGGCCAATATCTCTCATGAACATAGATGCAAAAATCCTCAACAAAATTCTAGTAAATTGGATCCAGCAGTACATCATAAAGATCACACACCATGACTAAGCAGGATTCATCCCAGGAATGCAGGGATGGTACAATATCCGCAAATCAATAAATGTGATACATCACATAAACAAATTGAGAGATAAAAATCACATAGTCATATCAATTGATGCAGAAAAAGCATTTGACAAAATCCAACACTCTTTCTTGATAAAAACTCTCAGCAAAGTGGGAATAGAAGGATCATACCTCAACATCATAAAAGCCATATATGATAAACCCACAGCTAACATCATACTCAATGGGCAAAAACTAAAACCATTTCCCCTAAGAACAGGAACAACACAGGGATGCCCACTCTCACCTCTCCTGTTTGACATAGTACTGGAAGTACTGGCCATTGCATTTGACAACAAGAAGAAATAAAAAGCATCCAAATTGGGAAAGAAGAAGTAAAGCTGTCCTTATTTGCAGATGACATGATACTGTACATAAAAAACCTGAAGGACTCCATCCCAAAACTAATTGACTTAATAAATGAATTTGGCAATGTAGCAGGTTATAAAGTTAATGTCAAGAAATCTGTGGCATTTCTGTACGCTAATAGTGAAATTACAGAAAGAGAGACTAAAAAAGCAATCCCACTTACCACTGCACCAAAAAAATTAAGATACCTAGGAATAAACCTAACTAAAGACGTAAAAGACCTATATGTAGAAAACTATAGGACACTGAAAAAAGAGATAGAGGAAGGTGTTAACAGATGGAAGAGCATACCATGCTCATGGATTGGGAGAATCAACATCATTAAAATGTCCATACTACCCAAAGCAACTATAGATTCAATGCACTAACCCATTAAAATACCAACAACATATTTCACAGACCTAGAAAGAATTCTTCATAGATTCATCTGGAACAAAAAAAGACCACGAATAGCCACAGCAATTCTGAGAAAAAAGAATAAAGTAGGTGGGATCTTAATACCAGATTTCAAGCTATATTACCAAGCAACTGTTCTCAAAACAGCCTGGTACTGGCACAAGAACAGACATATAGGCCAATGGAATGGAATAGAGAATCCAGATATCCACCCAAACCACTATACTCAACAAATATTTGACAAAGGAGGCATGAACATACAATGGAGTCAAGATAGCCTCTTCACCAAATGGTGTTGGGAAAATTGGACAGATACATGCAAAAAAATGAAACTGGACCACCAACTTACACCAAATACAAAAATAAACTCAAAATGGATACAGGACTTAAACATTAGAAGGGAAACCATAAAAATATTAGAGGAATCCACAGGCAGCACAATCTCAGACATATGCCGAAAAAACTTCTTTACTGATACTGCTCCAAAGGTAATGGAATCTAAAGAAAAAATAAAAATGGGACTACATCAAAATAAAAAGCTTTTGTACAGCAAAAGAAACCATCAACAAAACAACAAGAAAGACCACTGTATGGGAGAACATATTTGCAAATGTTATCACTGATAAAAGTTTAATCTCCAAAATATACAGCCAACTTATACAACTTAATAAAAGGAAGATAAACAATCCAATAAAAAAATGGGCAATGGACCTAAATAGATCCTTTTTGAAAGATGACAGAAGGAAGGCCAAGAGACACATGAAAACATGTTCAAAATCACTAATTATCCGAGAGATGCAAATCAAACGACAATGCGATACCATCTTACACCTTTCAGAATGGCAATCATCAACAAATCAACAAAGGACAAGTGTTGGCGAGGATGAGGAGAAAAAGGAACCCTTGTGCACTGTTGGTGGGAATGCAGACTGGTGCAGCCACTGTGGAGAACAGTATGGAGTTTTCTTAAAAAACTAAAAATTGATCTCCCCTTTGACCCAGCAATCCCACTCTTAGGAATTTATCCTAAGAAATTACAAACACCAATCAGAAAGGATTTATGCACCCCTATGTTCATAGCAGCACAGTTTACAATAGCTACAATTTGGAAACAGCCTAGGTGCTCGTAGCAGATGAGTGGATCAGAAAACTGTGGTACATCTACACAATGGAATTCTATGCTGCCATTAAAAAGAAGGAACTCTTACCATTTGCAGCAACCTGGATGGAACTGGTGAGCCTTATGGTTAGTGAAATATGCCAGTCAATGAAGGAGAAGCACCACATGCTCTCCCTCATTTGTGGATAATAAAGAACATTGTAAACTGATGAACAAAAGGATAGATACAGAGGCAGTAAAGCATCAAACAGACTGTCATATTATAGCAGGAAGATTAAGGAGAATTGGGGTAGATAAGAGATCAATCAAAGGACTTGTATCTATGCATATAAGCTTAACCAATGAACATAGACACTGAGGGTTTGGGGTATGCCTGGGCGGGAGTGGGGGGGGGGCAATGGGGAGATATGTATACATGTAACACAATTTTAAAAAATTCAAAAAAAAAAAGAACACATGCTCGGATTGTGAGCTTGCTCCCCTTTAGGGGGCATGCAGAAGACAGCTGATCAATGATTCTCTGTCATCATTGATGTTTCTATCCTCTTCCTCTCCCTCCTCTCTCTGAAACCAATGAAAATATATTTTTAAACAAAACAACCCAGTAGGGATTGTAGCTGAGTGACACAGAGGCTGCTGGAATCCCAGATGTTCCTCTTAAAGGACCCACACATGAACTTACATGGCCCCACTTCCTCTGAGCTCCAGCACCAAGTGGTGGTGACTTTGAGGGAATCCAGGGACATGTGGGAAGGAACTAGACTGTCTGGAATCAGGGCAGGAACTTGGGGTGTGGCTTTCTCCCAGACAGGGATGATTGTTCCTGTGCTGGGATCTCTCCTGTCATAGAGTTGACTTGAAGCCATATATGAGTTTTCATCAGCATAACCCACACTGTTTGCTCTTCCCTAATGATTCCCTGAGATACTGCCCCATTCAATTTGTAGCTCCACCCAAGCTGTTTGCAGTTCTTTTTCCATATGAATGGCCTGTCCTGGCTCAGGTTTCAGACTTTGCTAAAATCTCTTAAACAAGCAGCAGTTGGAGTCAGCATGCCTCAATTTTATCAATAAAAAGCCCAAGACCGACACTATCACCAGCCTGCCTTGTTTCACAGCTGGGCCTCACCTGGGCACTTTCTAGCCCAATACAAGTAGCAGCTGTCTGCAGATTTCTTTGTAGCTCCTGCTGAGAGGCACCAGGCAGTAGCCGAATTTTTAACTCCTAGGAGGCCCCAGAGCCAGTGTATCCAGTGGAAATCTTAAAACAATACTAGATTTCAACTCTATACATCCACAAGCAACACACTCAAGGGACAGACTCAGTGAGCACCAAACCCAACTGAAGCAAGTCCTGCTCCATAGGAGCATCTCCTGCACAGCAGTTCTTCCTATGTAGATGCATCTGGTCTTCACAGCCAATTGGCCTGGAGGTCAATTCCTCCCAATGATACCAAAAGCAATCAAGGCTCAACTACAACAAGACTGTGCACACAGCCCACACAGGGGCAAAACTAGAGTGCCTAGCTCAGGTAACTGGGGAGGATGAGACACTGGGATTTACAGGACACCGAATACACAAGGCCACTCCATATTATAGTTCTACCTAATACATAGAAACAAATGCAGGGAAGCAGCCAAATGAGGAGACAAAGGAACATGTTACAAATGAGAGAAATGGAAGCAAGCAAACTACTGGATGCAGAGTTCAAAACCATGGCATTAAGGTTATTCAAAGATCTTCATGAGAGCTTCAAGGGAGTTAGTGAGATTTTCAAGGATCTTAGTGAGAATGATAAAGACATGTAAAAGGACCAGTTAGAAATTAAGCATCCACTGACTGAAATAAAGAATAATTTACAGAGTTTCAACTATAGAGAAGAGGATTCTAAGAATCAAATCAATGATTTGGAAAATGAGGAAGCAAAAACCACCTGATCAGAAGATGAAAAAGAAAAAGAAATCCAAAATATGAAGATAGTGTAAGAAATCTCTGGGACATCTTCAAGCATACCAACACTCACATGATGAGGGTTCCAGAAGGAGAAGAGAGAGAGCAAGATATTGAAAATCTATTTGAAGAAATAATGACAGAAAATTTCCCCTATCTGTTGAAAGAAATAGATGTATAAGTCCAGGAAGTACAGCGAGTCCCAAACAAGAGGAACCCAAAGAGGCTTACACTAAGACACATAATAATTACAGTGTCAAAGGTTAAAGACAAAGAGTGGATCTTAAAAGTATCAAAAGAAAAGCAATTAGTTACCTACAAGGGAACGCCTATATGACTGTCAGCCCAACAGAAACTTTTCAGGCCAGAAAGGAGAAGCAAGAAATAGTCAAAGTGATGGATAGCAAGGACCCACAACTAAAATTACTCTACCCAGCAAAGCTATCATTCAGAATTGAAGGTCAGATAAAGAGCTTCACAATCAAGGAAAAGCTAAAGGAGTTCATCACATCCAAACCAGTATTACATGATGTTGAATGATATTCTGCAAGAAGTAAAAGGAGAAGAAGAAGGAGGAAGAGGAGAAGGAGGAAGAGGAGGAGGAGGTCAACAAAAATAAAATTGCAATAAATACAAATTTATCAACAATTGAATCTAAAATCAAAGACTGATGAATCTCAGAGGAAAGAGGGGATGGGGGTGGGAGGAGATTAACCAAAGATCTTTTATGCAAACCAGTATATGAGTTACCTATGAGCAGCAATTGGCCTGGAGGTCAATTCCTCCCAATGACAATAAGGTGATGAAAGCCTGAGGACAGGCTTTACTGGCTGGAGTGGAGCAATCGGGGGGGCGGGGGGGGGGAAGTGGAGGGTATATGTAATACCTTCAATAAATATTTTTAAAAGAATATAAAATGTTTGGATCACACTTTTAAACAACTTGACCAAATTTACAGAACTCCCCACCCAACCAAGTTGGAATACACAATCTTTTTAAATGAACATGGAACATTACTATAAAGATAGGCTGTATTCTGGTCATTAAATAAATCTTAACAAGTTTATAAGAATTTAAAATGTAGTACACATATTTATAGGTGGCAATATAATTAAAATAAAAATCAATTACAGGGAGAAACCAAGATGGTGGCATAGGTGAACACCTAAACTGCTGCCTCCCACAACAATTTCAAAACTACAACTAAAAGACAGAACGAACACCATCCAGAACCACAGGAAAGCTGGCTGAGTGGAAATTCTACAACTAGAAGTAAAGAGAGGGGCTCACGAAGACAGCAGAATTGCAAAAAGCTGAGGTACGGAGACACGCTCATGGAGAGGATGGGCGGCAGAGGGTCTGGCTGGCTTCCTCTAGTGGGAGGGAGACAGAAACTCCCGACTGCACTGAATCCCACTTCTGACTGCACTGAACCCCAGTTCCAGGCGAGACTCAGACAGGGGGAGTCTGGACTGTTGTGAAAAGAGAGGAGTGCATGGAAACTTAGGGGAGCCGTGAAAGACAAGTCTGGAGGAGCGCGCAAAGAGGACTGACTGCTTATTGTGTCCCAGGCTTTCTCTAGCACGAGGAAAACAGAACCTACCAATGGCACTGAAATCAATGTCTGACTGCACTGTACCCCAGTTTCGGGTGAGACCCTGGGGACCCAGACTTATACGGGCCCCTGGAGCACACAGAAACTCAGGGGATCCAGAAAGGCAGAGGTCTGTAGGCGCACGCATGCATGTGCACAGAGAGGGCTGCAGCAATTACTGAGGGGCACTGAGACCCTAGGGGTGCCAGGTAGGGCAGGACTGATGGGAAGCCAAGGCTGTCTGTTCAGCCCTGAGACTCTACTGCATCCAAGCCCAGCACAGAGACTTTTGAAATCTTGCAAGTCTTAAGGCTGAGTCAAGCACAGGAGTTCTCCGGGCATAGACACAGCTGATCCTCACAAACAATTGGCTGGGAGGTCAATTCCCCCCAGTGATACCAACAACAATCAAGACTTAACTACAACAAGACTGTACACACAGTCCACAAAGGGGTGCACCAAGAGTGTCCACCTCAGGTAACCAGGGAGGCGGAGCTACTGGGCCATATAGGACAACTAGCACACAATGCTACTCTACCAACCCAGGGAAGTAGCGAGAACATGCAGAGACAAAAGAACAGATCACAAACAAAAGAAATGGAGGAAAACAAATGACTGGATATAGAGTTCAAAACCACGGTTATAAGGTTTTTTAAGAATTTCCTAGAAAAGATGGATAAATTTAGTGAGACCCAAGAGGAGATGAACAAGGACCAACTAGAAATTAAACATACACTGACTGAAATAAAAAATATTATATAGAGACCTAACAGCAAACTAGAGGAACGCAAGAATCAAGTTAAAGATTTGAAATACAAAGAAGCAGAAAACACTCAAATGGAAAAGCAAAAAGAAAAAAGAATTAAAAAAATGTGAAGATAGTGTAAGGAGCCTCTGAGACACCTTCAAGTGTACCAACATCAGAATTATGGGGGTGCCAGAAGAAGAGAGAGAAAGCAAGATACTGAAAACTGATTTGAAGAAATAATGACTGAAAACTTCCCTTAGCTGGTGAAAGAAATAGACTTAGAAGTCCAGGAAGTGCACAGAACCCTAAATAAAAGGAATCCAAAGAGGACCACACCAAGACACATTATAACTAAAATACCAAGAGCAAAAGACAAAGAGAGAATGTTAAAAGCAACAAGAGAAAAACAGTTAATTACCTACAGGGGAGCACCATATGATTGTCAGCTTATTTCTCAACAGAAACTATGCAGGCCAGATGAGAGTGGCAAGAAATATTCAAAGTGATGAATAGCAAGAACCTACAACCAAGATTACTCTACCCAGCAAAGCTATCATTCAGAATTGAAGGGCAGATAAAGAGCCTCACAGATAAGAAAAAACTAAATGAGTTCATCAGCACCAAACCAGTATTATATGAAATGTTGAAAGGTATTCTTTAAGAAGAGGAAGAAGAAGAAAAAGGTAAAGGTAAAAATTATGAACAACAAATACGTATCTATCAACAAGTGAATCTAAAAATCAAGTGTTTGAAAATCTGATGAACAGAATAAACTGGTGAATATAACAGAATCAGGGGCATAGAAAGAGAGTGGACTGATAATTCTCAGGGGGAAAGAGATGAGGAGGGGAGGAGGGAGAGACTGGACAAAAATTATACACCTATGGATGAGGACAATGGGGAGGAGGTAAAGGCAGAGGGTCAGGTGGGAGCCGGGTGGAGGGGAGTTATGGGGAGGGAAAGAGGAAGAATTGTAATAATCTGGGCAATAAAGATTTGTTGAAAAATAAATAAATAGCTAAAAAAATCAATTACAGGAAGATAATGGGAAAAACTATAAATCTAAGAAAGTAACTCATATATAACTCATGAGTCAAAGAAGAAATCACAGAAAAGAGAAACTCTTTTAGCTTAATTAAACATAACATCAAAATATGTGGTTTGAAGCTAAAGCAGTCCTTAGAACTATAGACTCTTCAGGTATTAAAAATAGATAGTGATGAAATTCTACAAAAAACCCTGTGATCATAACTTCAACAATTTAGATGACATGGACAAATTCCTTGAAAGATATTGGTGAGATTGATATTCTTTACTCAGTTTATCGATTCAAATGCTCATCTTTTCCAGAGACACTCTCATAGACACACTCAGATGTTTTACCAGCTATCTGAGTATCCCTTAACTTAGCCAAGCTGTATCACAAAATTAACCATCATAGATTAAAATACCATGGTTTTATATGAAAAAACTCATTATTAAAAAGGTATAATTCTCTCCAAATTAATTTATAATAAAAATAAACTATTTCAGAATCAAGTAGAGAGCCAAGAATTGCCCAAAATATTTGAAAGAGGAGAAGAAAGGAACTTAATTTCTTAAATATAAAGATATTATAAATTTTTCTAAAATAAGATAGTGCTATATTGGTTTAAGAATGGACAAATATACTTAGTGGCCAGATTATTATGCTCTCTGAATGTATACTAATCTGGCCATTCAGTGTATAGCCTATATAATACAAGGCTAATATGCAAATTGTCCCCTCGACCAGGAGTTCAACCAGCAGGTAGGCAGGCCAACTATTCATGTCCCCTCCCTCTGGCCAGGCTGGCCAGACCCCACCCATGCACAAATTCATGCACCGGGCCTCTGAGTGACCAGATTATTATGCATTCAGAGATCATAATAATCTGGCCACTCAAGTGTAGATCAAGAGAAAAGAATGGAGAGTTCAGGGATAGTCCCATATGTAAGGAATTTTAATGTATGACTAAGTTAGCATTGCAGATTAGAGGGGGAAAGACAGATGCTTCAATTAATGGTCCTAGTATAATTAGTTATTTAAATGAAGCAAAGAATTATTTTGGATTCAAATCTCATGTTGTATATAAAAATCAAGTCTAGATGGATTAAAGACATTGTTATATATTCACATATTGCTGATTCATACAATAAAATGAATGAGTCTCATGTGTATTATGCTAAGCGAAAGAAGGTGTATTTAAAAAGCTACATACTGTACGAGGTATGATTCCATTTATATGATACTAGAGGCCCAATGCACAGATTTGTGCAACAATGGGGTCCTTCGGCCTGACCTGTGGGGATCAGGCCAAAACCAGCTCTTTGACATCCCCCGAAGGGTCCCGGATTGCAAAAGGGCAGTTTTCAGGTTGCGCACTCCGGAATTAGGCTCCCTCCTCTCTGGTTCCCAGTGCTTCACCAGAGAACCACAGCTGCCAACTCATCATAGCTCAGCAGCTCCTGGTTTAAGCATCTGCCTCCTGGTGGTCAGTGCATGTCATAGCTACCAGTCAGTCAGTTAGGCTTTATATATATAGATTTTTGCAATGACAGAACTATAAAGATAGAAAGTAGATCAATGGTGGTAGGGTCTGGGAGTGAGGAGAAATATTTGACTGCCAAAAAGCATGAAGAAAGTTTTAGAGATGGTGGAATTTTTCAGTACCTTGATTGTGCTGGTATGTGTTTGTTAAAACTCAGAACTGTACAGCGAAAAAAGAATTAACTTTATGATTTGTACAAAAGACTGTGAGGGGGGGGGGAAGCTGCCATGTCCTAGTGAACCTAAAGAAAATGACTTCTGAGGCATAATGCAAAGTAAGCATTTTGTTCTGTACTGTCAGAGCCTGGTTCTGCACTATGAGCAGTTTTCATAATTGTCCAGTTCATGTTATCTTTCAGACTTTATAATCTGCCCTAGATTCTTAGTTTGAACCACTAGGTTGTGAAATGTATTGGTTTCCTGCCATCATTACTGTAAAATCTTTTTGTTCATGGACAATGGATTTCTCCTTTAATTTTTTTTTAATTGTTGAAGATTGTCTTTGAGTGTGAGATCTGTCTTATAAGAAAAAGAGAGTTTGTAATGTTAAAAAAAAGTCTTCATTCATTAATAAAAAAAGAAAGAATGTTAGTGTACATAAATTATACCTCAATATAATGTCCACAGGGAACTTTGCTATTAAAAATAACTCATCATTAGTAATCTTCTTGTGTGTGCCAGGCACTATGATTAGCATTTCTACATGCATCCTTTTTTTAAAATTTTTCCATAATCATTGTATGAATAGATGCTATAATTATTTAAGCACAAAAGAGTAGGAGAGATGGAATCACTTAGCAGTTTCTTTTATTCTGCAAAGTTGATTAATTAAAAAAAATTTTTTTTTCAATCTCCTTTCTAAGGGTAACTTCTTGATTAAATATCCTTGATTTCCTCTGGCCTACAACTTTATGTCCACACAGATCGAGAGTACAACATTCCTTTTTCTGAGAGACTCTACCATCTTACCTAAGGTGTATACCAACCCTTCTCTGCTTCTCTGCTGCCACCAACCACCTTACTAATCCATGCTCACACCAAGATGCCCACATGCACACAACAATGAGCATTGTTAAAAAAGCCAAATTGCTTAATTACACTGAGATTCTGAAAAGATGAAACTTCTCTAAGTAATGGGTGTATAAAAAAAGCAATGAATTAACAACAAAACAAACAAACAAAAAACAAACCCATAGATATAGAGACAACAGAATGTTAGTTACCAGAGGGGAAGAGGAATGGGTGTAGGGTTAAGAAAGTAAACAGGGTCAAATATATAGTGATGGATTGAGACTTTGGGTGGCAAGCACAATATACACTATACAGATGTCCTATTAAAAGTTGTAATTTATATAATAAAATTTATATAATGTTATTAACCAATGTTATCTAGTAAATTAATAAAAAATAAAGAAGCAAAACAGAAACTAGTCAAATTTTTAAGAAATTAAAATTTATTTTGAGATAATTGTAGATTCACATACAGTTATAAGAAATCATACAAAGAGATACTTTGTTACCAGGTTTCCTCCAATGGTAACATCTTATAAAACTGTTGGGCAATACTACAGATAGAATATTGACATTGATACAGTCAATATACAGAACACATCCATCACTGCCAGGACACTTCCCAACTCCACCTCCTCCTTAACCTCTGGCTACCACCCACCTGTTTTCCATTTCTATAATTTTGTCATTTTTTAAAAAGTTATGTAAATCAAGTCATAAAGTATGTAATTATTTTGGGATTGTTTTTTTTTTCACTCAGCATAATTCTTTGGAGATTCATTTAAAAAAATGTTGCATGAATCAATAGTTCCTTCCTTTTTATTACTAAGTAGGAATGCTTGTTTAACCATTCACTTGCTGAAGAACATCTGGTTGTTTCTGGTTGGGGGTTATTACAAATAAATATTCCTGAACAGATTTTTGTGTGAACATAAATTCTCATTTCTCTGGGATAGATGCCAAGAAATGCAATTACTAGGTTGTACAGTAGTTGCATGTTTATATTTTTGTGAAATTGCCAAACTTTTCTAATCATTTTGCACTACCACTAGCAATTTGAGTGTGATCCAGGATCTTTACATTGTTGCCAGCATTTAATGTTGTCACTATTTTTTAAACTTAGCCATTTTGATAGTTGTGTAATGCTATCTACTTATTTTTATTTGCATTTCTCTAATGCAGTGGTTCTTATCTTTTGATAAAGTCCAATGTATTATTATTTCCTGTTATGAACATAGCTAATTTATTATATAGTCTTATCTAGACCTAGATGCCAAAATTTTCCTTCTTTGTTTTTTCTAAAAGTTTTAAGTTTTACATTTAAGTCCATGATCAATTTTGAGTTAATTTTGGTAAAGCTGTGCAGTTTAGGTCAAGGTTTAATTTTTGCCTATGAATGTCCAATTGCTCTTATATCATTTGTTGTATAGGTTTTCTTCTATTGGATTCCATTTGCATTTTTGTAAAAAATTAGTTGGATATATTTATATGGATCTATTTGGGGGTTCTCTATTTTGTTTCATTGATCTGTGTGTCTATCCTCTGCCAGCCTGCACAGTATTGATTACTGTCACTATCCTATATAATAGGCTAAGTATCTGGTCAACTGGTTGGCCGTTCAACCATCAAAGTGTAATATGCTAATGAATGCTAAGGCCTTTCAACCACTTGCTATGACATGCACTGACCACCAACGGGCAAATGCTCTGACCAGTAGGTTACCTTGCTGCTGGGGTCTGGCCAATCAGGACTGAGTGAGATAGGCCAGATATGCCCTAGAGCCCTCCCACAGTTTCTCCCCAGCTGGCCAACCTCCCACAACTCTCCCTGGCCCCAATCATTCATTGGTAGGATTCCTTGGTCACCCTCTCACAATCTGGGACCCCTCAAGGAATGTCAAAAAGCCAATTTTGGCCAGTTCCCATAGGAGGAGCACAGATCAGCCAGAAACCAGCCTCATGGCTGGTGAATGCAGTGGCCGTGGTGAGAGTCTCTCCTGTCTCCACAGTAGTGCTAAGGATGTCCAACTGACAGCTTAGCCCAGATAAATATATATGCATCCAATACAGGAGCACGCAAATACATAAAAAAACAAAAAAACTCTTAGAAGATATTAAGGGAGAGATCTAAAACAATCAATCATAGTATGATACTTTAATACACCACTGACATCACTGGATAAATCCTCAAGACAAAAAAAGCAGCAATCCTAAATAACTCACTAGATCAGATGGACTTAATTGACATCTTCAGAACATTTCAACCCAAAGCCACGGTATACATGTTCTTCTCAAGTGCACATGGGACATTTTCAAAAATAGACCACATATTGGGTCACAAGCAAGGTCTCCCCAAATTCAAGAATATTGAAATCATATCAAGCATTTTCTCAGACCACAATGGAATAAAAATAAGCTACAATAAAAACAGCCCCCCCCCAAATTCAAACACTTAGGAGCTGAATAGCATGCTATTACACAGTGATTAGGTTATCAAAGAAATCAAAGAAGAAATTAAAAACATCCTGAAAACTAATGACAATAAAAAGACAACAATCCAAAATCTATAGGACACAATGAAAACAGTTCTGAGAGGGAAGTTTATATAGCCACAGGCCTACCTCCAAAAAACAAGAAAAAATTCTAATATATCATCTAACACAACTCAAAGAAGTAGAAAGAGAGAAACAAGAAAAGTCCAGATTGAGCAGAAGGAAGGAGATAATAAAGATCAGAGCAGAAATAAATGACATAGAGACAAAACAACCAACCAACCAACCAAACAAACAAACAAAAAAACACAATACAAAAGATCAATGAAACCAAGAGCTGGTTCTTTGAAAGGATAAGTAAGATTGATGAATCTCTAGCCAGGCTCACCAAGAAGCAAAGAGACTGGACCAAAATAAACAAAATCAGAAATGAAAGAGGCGAAATAACAACAGAAACCACTGAAATACAAAGGATTGTTAAAAAATACTATGAACAACTCTATTCTAACAAACCAGACAACCTGGAGGAAATGGACATATTCCTAAAAAAATACAACCTTCCAAAACTAAATCAGGAAGATTCTAAAATCTCAATAGGCTGGTAACTATGGAAGAAATTGAAGCAGTCATCAAAAAGTTTCCAGCAAACAAAAGCCCAGGGCCAGATGGCTTCACAGGGGAGTTTTACCAAACATTCAAAGAAGAACTAAAACCTATCCTCCTAAGACTATTCCAAAAAATTCAAGAAGAAGAAACACTTCCAAGCTCCTATGAAGCTAGCATCACCCTAATACTAAAACCAGATAAAGACAGCACAATGAAAGAGAATTACAGGCCAATATCCCTCATGAACATAGATGCCAAAATCCTCAACAAAATTCTAGCAAATCGAATTCAGCAATACATCAGAAAGATCATACACCATGACCAAGTAGAATTTACCCCAGGGATGTAAGGATGGTACAATATCCACAAAACAATAAACATGATACATCACCTACACAAATTGAGAGATAAAAATCACATCATCATATCAATTGATGCAGAAAAAATATTTGACAAAATCCAACACCCTTTCTTGAAAAAATTCTCAGCAAGGTGGGAATAGAAGGATCATACCTCAACATAATAAAAGCCATATATGACAAACCCACAGCCAACATCATACTCAATGGGCAAAAACTAAAACCATTTCCCCTAAGAACAGGAACAAGACAGAGATGCCCACTTTCACCACCCCTGTTCAACATAGTACTGGAAGTACTAGCTATTGCAATCAGACAAGAATAAATAAAAGACATCCAAATTAGAAGAGAAGAAGTAAAACTGTCCTTATTTGCAGATGACATTATATTGTACATAGAAAATCCTAAAGACTCCATGAAAAATTATTAGACTTAATAAATGAATTCGGCAATGTAGCAGGATACAAAATTAATGCCAAGAAATCTATGGCATTTCTACACATTAATAATAAACTTACAGAAAGAGAGACTGAAAAATCAATCCCATTTACCATCATACCAAAAAATTAAGATACCTAGGAATAAATTTAACTAAGGAGGTAAAAGACCTATAGGTGGAAAACTATAGGACACTGAAAAAAGAGGCAGAAGAAGACATAAACAGATGGATAAACATACTGTGTTCATGGTTTGGTAGAATCAACATCATTAAAATGTCCATACTGCCCAAAGCAATCTATAGATTCAATGCACTCCCCATTAAACTACCAATGGCATATTTCACAGACCTAGAACGAACTTTCCAAAAATTCACCTGGAATAAAAAAAGACACTGAATAGCTGCAGCAATCATGAGAAAGAACAAAGTAGGTGGGATCTTAATACCAGATATCAAGCTGTATTACAAAGCCACTGTTCTCAAAACTGCTTGGTACTAGCACAGGAATAGACATATAGATCAATGGAATAGAATAGAGAACCCAGAGATCAACCCAAACTATTATGATCAATTAATATTTGACAAAGGAGGCAAGCGCATACAATGGAGTCAAGACAATCTCTTTAATAAATGGTGTTGGAAAAATTGGACAGATACATGCAAAAACAAAAAACAAAAATGAAACTAGACCACCAACTTTCACCATACACAAAAATAAACTTAAAATGGATAAATAACTTAAACATAAGATGGGAAACCATAAAAATACTAGAGGAATTCACAGGCAGCAAAATCTCAGACATATGCCAAAGCAATTTCTTCACTGATAATGCTCCTAGGGCAGTGGAAACTAAAGTGAAGATAAACAAATGGGACTCATCAAAATAAAAAGCTTTTACACAGCAAAAGAAACCATCAACAAATCAACAAGGAAGCCCACTGTATGGGAGAACATATTTGCCAATGTTATCTCCAATAAGGTTTAATCTCCAACATTTTCAGGGAACTCATACAACTTAACAAAAGGAAGATAAAAACCCAATAAAAAATGAGCAATGGACCTAAATAGATACTTTTTAAAAGAAGACAGAAGGAAGGCCAAGAGGCATATGAAAACATGCTCAAAGTCACTAATCATCCAAGAGATGCAAATCAAAACAACAATGCGGTACCGTCTCACACCTGTCAGAATGGCTATCATCAACAAATTAACAAAAAAAAAAGCAAATTAACAAATGACAAGTGCTGGTGAGGATGCAGAGAAAAAGGAACCCTCGTGCACTGCTGGTGGGAATGCAGATTGGTGCAGCCATTGTGGAGAATAGTATGGAGTTTCCTCAAAAACCTAAAAATGGAACTCCCATTTGACCCTGTGATCCCACTTCTAGGAATATATCCCAAGAAACTAGAAACACCAGTCAGAAAGGGTATAGGCACCCCTATTTTCATAGCAGCACAATTCACCATAGCTAAGATTTGGAAACAGCCTAAATGCCCATCAGCAGATGAGTTGATTAAAAAACTGTGGTACATCTATGCAATGGAATACTAAGCTGCAGTAAAAAAGGAGTTCTTACCATTTGCAACAGCATGGATGGAACTGGAGAGCATTATGCTAAGTGAAATTAGCCAGACAGAGAAAGATAAATATCACATGATCTCACTCATTTATGGAATACTAGAGGTCCAATATTCAAAGATTCGTGTAAGAATAGGCCTTCATTCCTGCCCCTTCCGGCTTCCCTCTGGAACTCAGGATTGGGACCCAGGCCTTCACTCTGGCCACCACCTTCTGCCTTTGTTCCATGCCTGCCACACTCTTGTAACTCCCTGCACTCCCTGCCTCCTCCCCAACCCCCATAGCAGGCATCCTGCCTTGTACCAGCTGCTCTGTGCCTGTGTGCATGCTGCCCAGAGGCCCAGCCAGGCCGCCACCATCTTCGTTGCATCAATTTGCATATTCCCTCCTTGTTAGATGTAGGTGCCACCATCTTTGTCATGGAATGACTTTCAATTTGCATATTCTTTCTTTATTAGATAGGATAATGAACAACATTACTTGATGAACTGAAATAGATCCAGAGAGAGAGAAACATTGATCAGACCATCAGACCTCAGAGGGAAGGTAGGGAGGTTGGGGGTAAGGAGGAGAGATCAACCAAAGGGTTTGTATGCATGCATATAAGCCTAACCAATGGACACAGACTACAGGGCAGTGAGGGCATGAGTGGACGGGATGGGGGGGCGGTAATGGGGGAATAGGACACATATGTAACACCTTAATCAATAAAGAAATAAAAAAAAAATAAACTTCTCTCCAAGTGGTTTTTCACTATTTTTATTCCTTTGTTTTCCCATATAAATTTTAGAAGATCTTGTGTATAAGTATAAAAAAAATCTTGCTAGAATTTTGACAATGATAGTGTCAAACCTGTATGTCAATTTGGGAAGAATTGATGTCACTACTTTGCTGAGTCTATGTCTCCAATTTATTTACATCTTCTTCGATTTCTTCCATCAGCATTTTGTTGTTTTAAGCATACAAATACTACATATTCATTGTTAGATTTAAACCTAAGTACTTTATTTTTATGAGCAAAATATAAATGGTTATTGCAGTTTAAATGTTGGTGTCCAAGTGCTTACTTTTTACTAGCATATAAAAATACATTTTTGTTTTTCTTGTACCCTGAAACCTTGCTGAACTTGGTTATTAGTTCTAGAGGTATTTGTTTAAATATATTCCTTGGAATTTTCAATATGAGTATTATATCATCTACAAATAATGACAGTTTTATTTCTATCTATCTAATCTGTATCTTTTCTTTCCTCTTCTTGGTTTATTTTGTGGACTAGAACCTCCGTGTTGAATAAGAGCAGCAGGAGTAGACATCCTTGCCTTTGTTCCTGATTTTAGGGGGAAAGTATTTACTTTCTCACCATTATGTTTAACGGTAACTGTAGGTTTCTTGTAATCTGCATTTGGTTGTATAACCATCAAATTGAGGAAGTTCCCCCATCTATTCCTAGTTTTCTGAGAATTTTTATCGTAACTATCTTTTGGATTATGTCAAGTGCTCTTTCTGCATCAATTAATATGATACATAATTTTTTTTAGTGTGTTAATATGATGAATTACATTTATTGATTTTCAAATTTTAGACTAACCTTGCATTCTTGGAATAAATCCCTCTTAGTAATGACATGTAACTCTTTTTACATTTTGCTGAATTCCACTTGCTATTATTTTATTAATGATTTTTGAATTATATTTATAAAGGATATTAGATTGCCATGTTCTTTCTTCCTTCCCTCAGCTCCTACTTCTATTCATCCCTTCCTTTCTCCTCTCTCTTCCCCCTTATCTCTCCTCTCTCTCTTCCTTCCTTCTTTCCTTCCATACTAGCTCCATAGTAAATTGGAAAATGTTCTATCCTCTTCTATTTTCTGAAGAGATTATGTAAGGTTGGTATTAATTCTTCTTTTGATAGAATTCTTCACTAAAACCATTGGTGTGTGACAATTTCTTTTTGAGAGGCTTTAAGCTAAGAATCCAATTTCCTTAATAGCTATAGGGCTATTTAAATGATCTATTTTATATTGAGTTGGATAGTCACACCTTTAATTTTAGATGAAAATTAGTCAGTTTCATCTAAGTTAGTCTAATTGATGTGTGTAGCATTGTTCATAGTGTGTCCCTATCACTGCAGGGTCTGCAGTGATAGCCCCCTTCATTCCTGATCATTGTTAATTTAGACTTTTCTCTCTCTCTCTCCCTCTCTCTCTCTCAAGATGTTTGTCAATTTCATTAAGCTTTTCATAGAATCAGTTCTTGTGTTATTGACTTTATAGTTTTTCTGTTATCAATTTTATTGATCTCTGCTCTTTTTACTTGCTTCCTTCTTCTTGCCTTGGATTTTGAAGTGGGACTCTTGATGATTAAATTGAGACTTTTCTTTTTTTATAACATGTTTATAATGGAAGATTTTCCAATCTCAGCACTACATTAGCTATAATCCACACATTCTGATATGTTTTCTTTTCACTTTCATTCAGTTCAATTGGTTTTTAAAATAATTTCTCTTGAGGCTTCCTCTTTCACTTATGGATTATTTAGAACTGGGTTCGATTCCGGTCAGGGGCATGTAAGAAAGGGAAGGGAAGGGAAGGGAAGGGAAGAGAAGGGAAGGAAAGGGAAGGGAAGGGAAGGGAAGGGAAGAGAAGGGAGGAAGGAGGGAAGGAAGGAAGGAAGAAAGAAAGAAAGAAAGAAAGAAAGAAAGAAAGAGAAAGAAAGAAAGAAAAAAAGAAAGAAAAAAAGACTCAGGAAACTTATCACTATATGGTCCCTCAGGTCTGAAGACCTCCAGCTGGTCTGACTTCTCTTCACCTTTCAGAATCTTCTTGTTTATTTTATACACAATACCCAGAATTTTTTGTTATAATATTAGAAGAAATAGGTAAAATATATCTACTCTATCCTTCAAGAAGTAAAAGTCACTAGTCACATTTTGTAAGCTTTTTTTTTTTGGTTGTTATTTCTCCATCGGAAGTGCATTACAGTATACTTATTTAGAGAGCAGATTTTGGAGTTAGACTAGCCAACATCCACCACTCTACTACTATATGTAATCTTGACAAGTGAGCAAATATCTATAAGACTTACATTACTTATCTGTAAAGCTGTACTTATCTCATAAATTATTCTGAGTGCTAAATAAGATTACACATACAAGTACTTAGCATGTGGCTACTGCGAAACAAATTGGTTAATATGATTGAAGAAGTGAAGCTTTTAATTTACTCAATTTTAAATAATTTAAATAGAGATAGTCACATAACTAGTGGCTATTATATTAGACAACACAGATTTACTTTGTTATAAACAAGGATAAGATCATGATTTGGTTAAACCCTCACAGTAAGATGGTGGCAGAACTGGAAACAATCCTCCAATTCCAAGCCCTTAGGGCCTTGCCCCATACTATGTTGCTCTGAGCTCATTTGGAAAAAAGCATTGCTCAGGGAGCTAGAAAATGGAGTGCCTAAATGGACAGACTTGTTTCCCTTCCCGCAACACCTATTCCCTACCCAACCCCCTCTTTGCTCAACACCTCCACCCAGTAACAACAGCTCTGGTTTGGATGTGCAGGAAAGAGAAGAAAAACAGAGCAAAAGGGGTAGGGAGCTAAATAAAAAAGGGAGAGAAAAGTAGAAGTATGCTTAATCTATACAGAAAAAAAAAAGGCACTTACATGGAACAGCTACATCTTCACAGAACCTCAACAAATCAAAGTGAAGACAGAGAGCTGAAGTGACTTGTTAAAGGGAATACGGGTCTATTTAATCAGTAGATACTAATAACGGGCAGCAGAGCCTGGGAATTTCGGCCAGCTTGAGTTCTAATCCCAGCTCTGCTGCTTTCTGGTTAGGGAACATGGATCAGGGCAGCCTCTCTGAATTTTCATGTTCTCATCTCTATAAAAGGGGTCATGATACCAACCTTACAGTGAAGATAAAATGAGCTGCCAAAACCGGTTTGGCTTAGAGGATGGAGCATCGGCCTGTGGACTGAGGGGTCCCGGGTTCGATTCCGGTCAGGGGCATGTATCCTGGTTGTGGCACATCTCCAGTGGGGGGCGTGCAGGAGGCGGCTGATCTATGTTTCTCTCTCATGGATGTTTCTAGCTCTCTATCCCTCTCCCTTACTCTCTGTAAAAAATCAATAAAATATTTTTAAAAAATGAGCTAATGTATGTAATATAGCTGTCCAAGATAAAAACACAATAGAAGATAAAACATGTATTAGTTTGGACTAGAACTCAGATATTCAGTTTCGATGCCAGCTCATTCCCTTAAGCCCTCTAATTAGCTAAATAAAGAGTGCAGAGAGGGTCAATATAAAAAAATGCTCTCAAAGCCAAGTGAAATCCCCAGGGAAGTGAAGAAACCCACATGGCCAATTACCGTTGCATCATTTCATTTCCTGGGAGTGCCTAATACCCAGAGACAGTCACTTAAACACTAATTGCAGGAGAACAGGTAGAAATCGTGTTAAATGAGCCTATCTTTATTTCCTGGGGGAAAAAAACTATTTAGGAGTATGCTTTCTTTTTCATCTTCCACAGAATGGTGGCTTCCATTTCCAATTGGACATTGGATTTCAATTGCATCAGTAGTTTTTCTTAAGCTGGCTGGCAGATTTACAGCGTGGAGCTGAATTACCAGCGTGACAATGTACCAGTTCCATTCTGCTAGCATTTGCTTTTACTGAATTCAAGCACTTAGTGCTGCACAGAAATCAGAGACACCTAAATGTCTTGTCTTGAACGTGTTGGCTTCCAGGGCCTCAGCCCCCAGTTCTGTGCTCAGAGAGCCCCTTCTCAGGAGGGTTTTGTAAGATCTCTTCACTGAGGGCTACTGTGAGTCATCACTCTTGTTTTCCACTTTCCAACTGTACTTTCTTTTCCTTCTCTCTTCTCCATCCTGCCTTTAATCATACTCCCCTTCAACACCAAAGTGAGAGTTTGGTTGTTTTACAAAAGGTGGAAGGCTTCATTTCCTAATTCGGCCCTACTTCCTTATTTGTACAGTGACTACAAGCACTTTGCACTGGTCATGCTAGGATCTCTTATCCCCCAACACTGTGCTCACCCGACCAGCAAGCTGTCAGCCATTCCTGTCAAAATTTCCTAATCCCTCCTACTTAAGTCCTGTTTATTCCCTAAATCTAAGGTCAAGTGAAACCTTCTCAAAAGGTTTTCCCTAACTACATCAGCCCTTACACAACTCCCATCACTTCTTTAGAAAAAAATAAAAGTTTAATTCACAATTATATACAAATTGTATTGTTACATAATTTAATGGTCCTTGAGGCAGGGGACCAAATCTCCCATCTCTCTGTATCCCCCAAAGGTATCCTGTTCACTGCTAAGCCCAGAGCTGGTTGTCTATTTGATACTAGCTAAAACAGAGAACCCACTTCCAAGTTTCTATGCTCGTGTTTGCATGAAGGCACTAACTTAGTAAACCACAGAAATAGTTTTCTGTGGTGCAATGGTTCAATTCAACACAGAATATACTTATTGAATTCCTCCAAGGTTCCAGGTACAGAGTTGGCCACCGGCCATGCCAGAAACATATTCTGCCTTGAGTAGTCTTTACCTCATCTTTGTAAGGAGATAGCCAACCCACCTAAGCTGGCCTTATTCTCATCATGGAGATGATGAAATAGGATGCATTCTAGCTGAGCCAGAACTTCAGGTGTCAAGCTCAGCTACAGTTCAATTTCTTTCTGTGACCTTCCTCAGGCTATATAACCCTAAGACTGTGTAACCTCAGACTGAGTCTCCTAAGAAAACAAAATTAGACATGTTAGGGAAATTGAGTAAGGTGGTCATCTCATGCAATAATCTTTTGAATCTATTTCCAGCTGGTAGTTGGGTGTGTCTGGTTGCCAGGCAGCTCTCCTACATGCCACATTCAGGGATCCAGGCTCTTTCCACCTATGGCTCTGCAACCACCAAAGGCCTCAGAGTGACCTGCATCCAGGAGGCAATAGCAGGGCCATTTATGACCTTCATTGCTCTAGCTATTTTGCCTTTATGGGCCCCTTCTTTTATACAAAATATTGAAAATTTTATTTATGATTCTACTGGCATAAAAATAACTATATTGTGTATTAATACTTTTTTTTACCTACAAGTTTATTTTTTAATTCTGGTGTTAAATAAAATTAAAACATTTCCATGAGGCTTTAGAAGTATCCTTAGGAACTGTACTTATCTAGTCTGTGCTCATGTCTTCCTGGTCTGAATCCCTACAGTGCTAGTCTGCCCTATGGCCTTGGCACTCAGCTAATGCTGCCTGCTTTGCCCACTTGGTGTACAGCCACCAGCCTCACCAGACAGACAGCAAGGTATCCAGCCTTTTAGAACTCTCTGGTACCATGCACAGCGCTTTGCCTAGAGATGGGACTCTGTGTGTACCAGTGGCACAGCTGTGCACAATTGTACAATTTCTTTAACTCACTAAACCTCAGTTTCCTCATTGGTAACGTGGAGTACAAGATCTGAATAGCCCTCATGGTATTGCTATGAGGATAAAATGAAAGAATTCAGGCTTATATAGCAGCTGGCACATGGTAAGCACTAAATGATTTAATGTGTCAGTAGAATACTTGGGTTTTCAAATAAGTGCCCCAAGATAATACCATGTCTATAGTTTTTATGTCTCATTGCAGCCAACACTTGTTTATGAGAAATGTGGAGGTTTAACAAAAAGGTTCTTAAATAAGACAGATGTGGATTTAGATCCTGCTCTGCTACTCACCAACTGGTGACACATATTTATTCTCTCTGAGACTGTTTGTTCCTCTGTAAAATCAAACTTACTTCACAAGTACTAGAAACCTGTCCTGGGTTTCCTGCCACCAAATTGCTTCCTTTTTTGTTGAGAAAGAAGATTAGCATATAAACCAGTGGTTCCCAACATGGGGCACATCCCCCACAGGGAGGCAATTTGATTTTTAAGGGAGGCAATTTGAAGTATTAGCAGTGAATTTTTTGCATTTCTTATCATTCTAGAGGTCTCATATACAGTATGTTAATATATATTGTGACATATATTTATGCATTTCAATTTTCTATTATATGTTTTGAAACTTTATTTGCTATTTTTCATATTACTTCATGTTGTTATTATTATTATTATTTTAACAATTCTTAGTGATTTCTTCCTCAGTACTTCAACTATCCTTTTGTTCTTTTATTTTTCTCTTTATGGATGCTATGTTCTTTGGAAGCTTGTTTAGACCAAGTTAATGGTCTTTTAGGCTTTCTCCACGTGAATAGGAGTTCACTTTTGAATAATAAGAATTATATGTCATAGGGGGGTGGGCATCGGGATTTTAGAGATGCTTAGGTGGGGCATGGCAAAAATTTAAAAAATAAAGTTGGGAACCACTGGTCTAAATGAAAACCTCTGGTTAAGAAAAAATCCTCACAGGAGGCAGAAGAAGGGCAGGACTGAGAATGCAGGGCTGGGGGTGAAAGGCCTGGGATGCTGAGATACTGAGGACTCCCTCCCTCCTGCCCTTCCTTCCTTCCTTCCTTCCTTCCTTCCTTCCTTCCTTCCTTCCTTCCTCCTTTCTTCCTTCCTTTCTTCCTTCCTGTGTGTGTCTTCTGTGACACGGGGCATTGCCACAGTAAGATGAGGTCCTCTGATTTTTGGGTGACTACATTCCTTGTAGAAATCTTCTCTACCAAGTGAAGTTGTAAGGTGTGAATTCAACTCTGCAAGTCTTTATAGTCCGTGGCCTAATAGTCAATTGACCTAAACACTGGAAACAGCAACCATGCCTATCGCCTAGTGAACACTTACATTTGTTGGGGACACATCCCAACCGTATAGAGAGCCCAAGACCTGGACCTTCTCCTGCATTTGCCACTCACCAGCTCTGAGAGCCACATCACTTAATCTTGGGATGCCATCATTTCTGTTGCTTCTTTTATATTTAAATAATCACAGTATCTACCATATAGAACTGTATGTATGAGGCATTGCATGTGAAGTTTATGGTATCTGGCACATAATAATTTTGTAAAAACATCACATCTTAGAACAGCAGAGCCACACTATAGGGACAATTGCTGGAGGCTAGGAAACACACCAGGAGCTGTGGTGCCTTCCAGCTGTCAACTGAGCCTCCACCCACACTGACCTGTAGAGCTCCAGGCAGCTTGCCTGCTTACCTGCTGCCAAGCCAGAGCCTGGATAAACCCCACTGGATTCAAGACCATAGGATGAGAGGAGGGAACAACAGTTTGACAAGAAAATGACCACAAAAAAAGGCAAATTCAAATGGCTGCTAGTAGTATACAGACTTGCCTGGGCAAAGAACAACAGAAAGACAAGACAGTTTCTGAAAACATCCTTAAAAATGCGAAAATGAAGTGCTATCTATGTCCCTTAAAGCAAAGAACAATATTCCAAAGATTCCAAGTTATCTCATTTTAAAAAATATGTTTTTATTGATTTTTAGAGAGAAAAAGAGAGGGAGATAGAAACATCAATGATGAGAAAGAATTATTGGTTGGCTGCCTCCTGCACACCTCCTACACGTCCCCTACCAGGGATCAAGCCTGCAACCAGGCATGTACCCTGACCAGGAATCAAACTGTGATCTCCTGGTTCACAAGTCAATGCTCAACCACTGAGTCATACCGGCCAGACTATTTCATATTTATAATTAATACAATCCTAATGGAATTTTCCTTGGCAATTAAAATTATGTTATCAATAACACCATAAGAAAAGATGACAAGGAAAAGATAGATGATTCAATAAATGGAGGATGAAAACAATAACAACAAATGAACAACAGGCAATCTTACCTAATAATAGACAAACATGTAAATTGACTGTACCTCTGCTATGCCACCAGCCAATCAGGAGTAATATGCAAATTAACCCGACAAAGATGGAAGTTAATTTGCATACACAGGTGCTGAGTGATGGAGGTGGGACACTTGTGTCATCACCATGGTAACAATGCAGGGGTTCTGTCCCACCTCTGGTCTCTCAGGGCTTCTGGGCAGCGTGGGAAGGTGGGGCCAGAGTAAAGGTGGGGCCAGAGTGGAAAGAGGCAGCTCCAGGGCCTGAGCAGAAAGGAGCTGGGCCGGAGTGGAAAGGCAGTGCCAGCAGCCAGGAAAAGCCCATTCTAGCACAAATTTTTGTGCATTGGGCTTCTAGTATGATAAAATGCTGGATCACATATCACAGAAATGCAGCCAGAGGTCACATTGTCCTTGATCCCACCACTGCACACAGGGAACCTACCTTTGGGGTTTGTTATAAACAGAGGCAAAGAGGCAGCAATGGGACTCAGAAGAACAGCCTAACAGAAAATTAAAGCCTAGAAACAGACTGGTAATTCCATCACACAGCAATCTTCTTATAAACAACCTGGTGTGTATCTTCAGAGAAAATCCTGATCTAAGGCTCAAGCAAGCTGAGGGAGGCTAATCCATTCTGGAAATAGTGGCTCCACACACTAAATGTGGACTCTGTGGAGAGAGGCATTGGGGTATTGCAGGGAGAAGGTACTTGAAGAGAACATCAGTGTACAATGTTCTAACAGACTCAATTCAACTATCTGTGTTAAAACTACAAGGACCCACCCCAGTGCACATGAGGCAGAATTTCTGGGGATAGGCTTGGGAATTGATCATATTTAATAAACTTCCTAGTCATTATGATGGTCATCACAATTTGAAAACCACTCCTTATCACTTCATGCCCAGAGTTGTTCCTGCCAGACACCAAGGGGTGTTCTGGGCAAGGCCTGTTGGTCTCCTGTCCGGAGGAGAAGGTTTGGTAGATACCCAAGACCACTATTAGCAAAAGATGCTTCATAGTTTATTCTATCTGTACCTGCCCTTGAACCTTGGAGGCAGCCATGGACTCCTTCTTTTAAAGAAAGGGGTAAGATCTGGAGTAAGCTGGCTGTGGGATTGTGACGCTCCCTACAATCTAACTTGTCAACCTGGACCTGAGCTTGCACTCTTCTGCTATCTTCAGAACCACAGTCTTAGTCATCAGGACTCCTGTGATCTTAAGTGTAAGGATGACACGCATCTGGACCATCAGGAAATGGCCATGAAAGGATGAAGCTCTGGAGCCAGACAGTATTCTTTTAACACAAACGGGGAACAGTTAATAGCAGGTAAAACCAAAGATGGATTGGCTGGAGGGACAGCACAGCTGAACCTTCCTCAGTGCAGCTATGGCAAGAGTTTGTAGGGATGCTGGTTTACCAAAGGAATTAAGTGAGAAATAAGCTGTTTAGCCAACAGTCATCTCAGCTGCCAAAACCCCAATTATTTTCCTACCCTGAGAGGATCCTAGAAAAAGAATGGTCCAAGGTCTGCCACAGTGGCAACTCCTTCCTTTGGACTTTTGTTAACTTTCAGTATATTAAAACATAATTTTGTCACCTCTCAGAAATGACCCGGATTGCTGCAGTAGCCTCCCAAATGGGATCAGTTGCTCTCCATCTCTCTCTCTCTCTCTCTCTCTCTCTCTCTCTCTCTCTCTCTCTCT